>JXSR01S000989.1:52911-75763 GCA_000969725.1 Ophiothrix spiculata | reverse complement strand
ATGGTAAAACTATAGAGGGCGCTGTAGGCCAATAGAGGGCGCTGCATTTTTGGCACTCTATCAGAAATTGATCAGAGACCCAATATGAATAAGTATGCCAAGTTTCATGCTTCTATCACAAAGTGCACAATTAATGTGCTTAAGGCCTATGCTAAGACTACAAGAATTATAGATGCATAAGGGCAGTTCCGTAGTTGCGGACGTACACTTCCTAGACTTTGAGGACCTAGAGCTTCCAAATTATGAAGTCTTTGGATTTTGAAATATGTGTATTTGAAATATCTCTGATAGAAGTACAAAACCTGAAAATTTCATTCCAATCCCATTCTTAGTTTGCGAGGCAGGTCACGACAAACCACCATTGCGGACGTATTCACAGAAAGTGCACTTTCTGGACTCTTTGTGTTTCAGTCAAAATTGCTATGAAGTGTGCAGATCTTTGGTTGAAACTTATACAGTTTTGTTTGCAAGAAGGACCAAACTAAAGAATGCTAGCAAAGAAAAAATCAGAACTTAAATGTTAAGTTATAATTTCACAATGTTTGACCGTTGCGGTCAATATGCACTAGATATGCACGTCCGCAACAAGTTGCATCCAATTTTTCTTAATAATAAACGTGGATTCAGAAAGGGGCAAAGTTTCAAATCAAAGGAGTTTATATCAAATTAAAATATTTGCAAAGTTAATTAGTTTCATACAACAAGAAAAAGTAGTACAGGGTGGCTGAAAGTAGCATTTTTTCAAATGTACGTCCGCAACATGCCATTTTTGACAATGTGTCCATATCTTGTAAAACCTGATTCTAAAGCAAATTTAAATATTAATTCATTTGACCATATGCTATAACCTTTTATTTGAGACATAAATGGCGTTATTTGAAAGATGTTTTATTTTTGTCGATTTTGAAAAATGGTTGACCTAATTACGGAATAGCCCATATATGAGAATGTAGTATATGTATTAGGGTCATGTTGGATTTTTGATCAATTTCCCGTCTTGACTGGGCTTTGAGACCACGTTTTTAACCAAACTATAATATTAATCTCTTAGTTGAGATTTTTAATTCCTCTTATTGTTAACATCATACAGTGCTTCCACAAGTCTTCAAGATCTTAACATGGGGTATCTACCACATCTACGCAGCTTTCTAACCAAACCTCTCCAGTCAGGAGATACAGAGGGCGTTCCACAAGTTGTACAGCTATTAAACGATTACGATCTGACCCGAGAAGATTTTGATAGCATCCTAGAAGTTGGACAGTTTACTGGGAGAAAAGAGCCCATGAGCTCAGTGCCAACCAAGGTATGGCTGAAGCAAACTGAAAGTAGTATGCTGTAGAAGCTTTGAGTATCAAGAGCTGAGCCCAATGACTTATAGGTTGACCACAAATGATTGTCAGTCTGGGAGAATGTATGAGAATAGTAACATTTTCATACAAGTTTCATACAAACCAACTTTATGATCTGCAAGCTAGATTAAACTGTAAAAGTGTCAACCAAAAGTGTATACTAAGTCTAAATGTTTCAGTGGGCATACATTTTAAATGTTTATGATTCTTATAAACTTGAAGTCAGTACTTTCATGTTCAGGTATAGTTTAAATCACTTACCGGAGAGCTTCAAATTTTTCTTCTCTAAAAATAATGATTTACATAATTATTACACTAGAAACGGTCATGACTTTATTCAAACTAGGAATAAAACAGTTTTCTCTGATCAATCAATTAAAACTTCTGGTCCTATTCTTTAATTTGGAAATCAATTGAGCACAAAATCAAAAACTCCAAATCAATTAAACACTTTCGTACTCAATTCAAATGTCACCTTCTATCAAATTATCATTAGCAAAATTTTGTTTGGAGCACAAATGGCTTTAGTAGCTGTCTTGTCCTGTTTTGTTGTTTGATATAATGTTTTTTGTTTTGGGTTGTGATTACCACGGGCCTTACAATCACATCCCCAATAGATTTGTTTGTTTTAATTGTATTTTAACTATGTTTTTATTGTAAATATATGGAAAAAAAAACTGACTGACTGACTGACTGACTGACATTATTAGTTGATAACTATTCCACCATATTTAAATTTCATGCTCATATTACTGAAATAAAAAAGTTGCACAATAAACCACGGGGCTGGTATTAATGTAAAAGTCAATATTTTTGTGAGAAGATATTTTTGTGATTTTGGCTCTGACAGACATTTTGCGAGTTTTTATTTTCACAATTTTCAAAATCGAGTTGCTTAAAATCAACAAGTAAGCTTATAATACGTCTCCATAAACAACATTTATTATTGATATTGGCACATTTTATTGTGTAAAAAGTTATTAAAAAGTCTCAAGATCATTTCTTTGAACTATATAAATGTCCAAATGTATCATTGTGCTACCAACTTTTTCACCATAACATGTGATATTTGCCTCATATTTACCATCTACATCGATCATGATTTGGCTGGCTAAATGGTTAAACTCCAGAGATGCCACTTTTCAGGTTTTAACCTGAAATCAGGTTTTCTAGAAGCTCAAACCATGATTTCAGGTTTTTTTAAGATCTCAAATTTACATATTTTCGGCCTTTTTGGAGTATCTTTCAAGAATTTTTGGCTTTTTCAGGTTTTTTTCAATGAAGTCAGTGGCATCTCTGAACTCCGAATTCAGCAACTTTACACACTCAGAGTCACTGTGACATCTTTACTTGTTACTTTTTTGGTACTGTAGAAACTTCGTTTGAATAATAAATAAAATTATATTTCGCGAGTTTTTATTCACACGTTTAAGAATTGATTCTTGAAATTTGCGAAAATAAAAACCTCCCGAAAATGTCTACTTTTACAGTAGTTAATCATTATACCACTGTCTTTGAAATTAGTTACTGCCTTGGTACTAAACAGTTACTGCACCACACTTATCCAATTACCTAGTAACTGGTAACTGTATAGTGTCTTCACCCTTTCCAGTCGGACCTTTTCCGCCACAGGCGGAAAGCATTTTACCTGTAAACTGACCTCTGAAGTAAATTAGATTTATCATTAGAAATATTCTACATAGTTCAATGAAACATCAGCATAATAGACCTTTATGAACTGTGTACATTGCCTGTGCTAGTGTTTTGGAAGGTAAGAGGTCGTGAGATTAGTTATACTGTAGTGTTAGTTAGGGCGTTCCCCATACGCCTTACGACAGGAAAAGTTAAGCATTATGGAATCATCAGCAGACTGTTAAGGTTTTGATGTGTAAAAACATGTATTGATTTCTAGATGAAATGGCAGTTACAAAAATTGTTAAATGATTAAAAGTTTTAATAAAAACTCTGTTTGGTCTTTTTTTTACATTTGATTGTTTTTCTGTTCTTTCCTTATAGGTTAAATCAGCATTCACAAGAACATACAACAAGGAATCGCACATGACACCATACTCACAGGCGCAAGGACCCAAGAAAGGCAAAAAGGGCAGAGGAGGGGCAGGAGCAGAGGAGGGCATGCTGCCAGGGGAGGAGGGGGAACAGGAGAGTCAGGTGGATGAGGAGGAGGACGATGATGTCAGTGGCTTAGTTAAGGTATGTGATATCTAAGAGGGGTGGGAGGGACTGGGCAGAGGAGGGCATGCTGCAAGGGGAGGAGGGTGAACAGGAGAGTCAGGTGGATGAGGAGGACAACGATGATGTCAGTGGCTTAGTAAAGGTATTTGACATCTAAGAGGGATGGGACTAACACATTTTGATGGAAATCTATTTTTATTATTTGATTCATTTGTCTGTTTTAGAACATCATAATTTTTTTAGAACAAAAACAAATGATTTAGTCTGGGAATAACTTAGATTGTCCCACCTAAGCCAATTTTCATTATTTTTGAGAAAAATGTGAATGTTCCAAAACAGACAAATTGTCAAATTATAGAAAATTTAGCATGCTTGGTCCGATTTTACAAAATTAAGTTTTCAATGTCATATGAAAGATGGCCACTAAAAAAGGTCTAAGTATCAAATTTAAGCTGAATCGGTCAAACCGTTTTAATTTTACAGACAATTCTGTATATCAGAGCCACCTATACATTACTGTGTAGAATTAATTCATAATTAGACACGTTTTCATATATATCTCCAAAACGGAATATAACTCAGCCGTGAAATTTCACACGGGTTATAAGAAAAATATGAGCAATATTTTGGTACCAAAATCTCATAAAGTTTGAAAAAAAAGTTGAAGCAATCGGACCATGCTCCTATAAGGAAGGACATAAATTATCACAGCTTAAAAAAATGGTATAATTTTTCAACAAATAAATTTCACTTAATCCAGGACTAACATTAGTCCTGTTTGTGCATTTATACATTAGTGAGTGTCCATAATTGGAACATTTTGATCCTGATAGAGTACAAGATGTCTGTATAAAGGTCAATAGCATTTTAATTTTGTTGAATGGGACACAAGTGTGGGAAAATTGAGACCTTTTTTGACTTTTTTATTTCAACCAACGAATAGTTCTTGCTTTACAGGACTTTGTTTAGAGAGATCAATAAGAAATCTAAATGACAATTATTAGACCAAACACTACCTGTTTTTTTATTGTGACCCTCAAACTGCTTGTCTAATCAATATACAGCAGAATTACATTATTGAACATGATAGTGATAACAGTTTTTGACCAAAATTGTGGCTAAAATTGTCAAACATTGAGAAATTTTGCAAAAATATTACAATTTTGGACCTATTTTTGGCAATATTTTAAAAATTAAGATAATTGAGAAACCCCTCCTTGACATTTGTTTCTAGATTCAAACAGTACGCAAGTTTTACAAAAGCAAATTTTAGTTAGGCTTTTCAGAAAAATTAAGTTAAAAAACCCACTGTTTTCACACATTTTGGTCAAAAGCTAGCTCCACCATTACGTTCAACGTGTATGGTGTACCTACAAAGCAGTTTGAAATGATATTCTATGAAAATTTTGAAAACTTTTTATTTTTACCCAGGCAAAGAAAGGTGGAAAGGGTGCTGCTAGTGGCAAAGGAAAAGGACCAGCCAAAGGCAAAGGTCAGGTTAAAGGTCCGGCCAAAGGTCGCGGTAAAGGAAAATCCAAATGAGATAACCACCATCTTCAATCTGTGCCAAATGAAGCTATTGTGCAAGGATCGGAAGTTGAACAGTGGACATTATATCGAGAAAATTTATATATCCAAATATCTATATACATGGCAAGTAAAATGGCTTCCAATTTGACCTAGGTGTGTTGGTTAAGCTGTATTCACACATCGTATCAAGTTCTTTATCCATGTCCACCATTTGGATAGTGAATTGAACATACTTGTACAGTGGAACCTCGTTAACACAAAATCACTGGGGCCAAAGAGTTTAGTTTGGGTTATCAGGATTTTGTGTTATCCAACTGATTTTACATAGGAAATCAATACTTGGGACCCAACAAACATTTTGTGTTATCAGGGTTTTTGTGTTAACAGAGTTTGTGTTAACAAGGTTCCACTGTACCACACAAATGTGGTGTCCATCTAATGGGTTATGGATAGAACATATTTCTCAATATATGAACATGTGTTTGTCTTGCAAAATGTACTACAAGAAATTTGCATACAATCTGCATGTTTTAGTCCAATATATTGATGTGTGACAAGGCCATTGGGGAGTTTGAAATGAAAAGTACATTTTTGAAATGTACAATCAATGCTACAGGTTCAACATTTATGCCATAGCTAGGAAATCAGAAATCACTTGAGGGGAACTTACTTTGAACTGGTAATGTAAAGATGGCTGAACTCTCTGAATTTGCTCATCACAAATGAGACAGGTCGAAGGTTTGCTAATCCGAACATGTTATTCAATAGGGAAGAATATTACCTTGACAAAGGCTTGCTAGTCTGAAAAAAAAAGATCTGGTGGAAAAATATACTTTACCCTAAACTTTTGGATGGGTCCTTGGTAAACTTGGTCCAAGCTCGCTAGTCAATATATTTAATAGTGCTCTCTAGTCTGAATTTTTAAAGCAGCTTGATGATCTGAATTTTAAAAGCAGCTCACTAGGCCAAATTTATAAAAGGCTTGCTATTCCGAATTAAATAACAAACGGCTCACTAGTTTGAATTTAGAAAACAGCTCACTGGTCCAAATTTCTAAAAATAGCTTGATGGTCCAAATTTTGGAAATGTTTTAAAAATTTGGACCTAGCAAGCTGTTTTTTTAATTCAGACCAGCGAGCTGTTTTTTAAATTGGGACTAACGATCATTATTACAATTCGAACTAGCGAGCTGTCAGACTAGCAACCTGTCGGACAAGCACGCTGTCGATCCCCAGACAAGTTATAGATCACTGTTATGATACTGTAGAAACTCATCGTATGGTATGCCATTTGTTCCAAAACATGGTGTTTACCACCAAACCAACAGATCTGATTTGTCAAACAGATGATAAAATACAAGTTGCATTCAGCATAAATCAGACATGATAGCGGTGAATCAAAACGGAAACTGGTAAAATGTGCTGTACAGCAAGTTTCTACAGTATCAGATCTTAATATTTTCAAAACTTTCAATGTAGCACCATCACTTAACCTTTTCCTAGGGGGATGCCCTAAATTACTGTCAGCTCAGGTGTAGAACGTCCCCCAGACACCCTAACTAACACTGAAGTATAACTTATTTCACTACCTCTTACCTTCAAAAACACTATCCCAGACAATGTATACAGTTCATACTAGTGCTGTTATCGATTGTCGGAAGAATTGATTATCGATCGACATGTCGATACATAAAATGGTAGTATCGATACTAAACGACATCTGACATGCACTTTCAATGCATGCAAAGCTTTCTCCGTGATGATCGAGACACATTTTCAAAGCTCGGTTGGTGACCGCATCATCGAAAAGTATGTTTCGCATGAGGTGACTTGATCGTTTTCCAATGTCTTCCAACAATTCAAAACATGATCAAATTTATCCATTTTCATAACGTACCGTTACCAAATTTTATTTTTGTACTATGCATGATACATACTGTAAAACATGTTAATTTCGCGAGGTATTTAATTTCGCGAATTTCGCAAGGGTAAAGAATTCGCGAAATTAAATCCACGCGAAAATATTGTCCAAGTTCATATTTGTTTTATTGAAATATGTAATGGAGCTCTTTTTAACATGTGTTAAAACACTTTGATTTTATGCCAGACGATCTACTGATCAATGCTCACCCCTATCTTGTAATGGAAAATTCCATCATGTAAATTGTAAACAAAGCTCAGTGTTGGCTCTGGCTAGGCTGTCGATCGGCAATCGAAGTGTCCATGGATTGGGGTTTGTTTGTAAAAGTTTTGATTTATTTCTGCAATATGACCTCTTACAATTGTTTTTAAACAGCATGCCTGGAGCCTTTTTTCATGCAGATTTTCAAGGTATTTTAGTAATATTTTGACAGGAACATCGGAAACTAGAAGATAATATATGGCCTTCCGAATTCGGAAGACATACATAATCATCACAAATTTCAAATTCGTGAAATTTAATACTCGCAAAAATGTCACTTCTTGCGAATTCGCGAAATAAAGTCCCCGCGAAATTTAAGTGTTTTACAGTATAGTGGTTTTCCCTGTTAAGCAGTGGTTACTGGTATCTCTAAGCCCTTATATCAAAGTATGTGATTATCGATAATGTTGTCGACATGTCAGATATTTGCCTCTCGACATATCGATACTCAAAAAGCTTATCGATAACATCACTAGTTCATACAGGTGTCAAGTGGTCAGATTGGAAAGGGTTAAAGAATGCTAATGTTACAAGTACAAATGATACTCATAATCATAGTTTTTGATTTTTTATACCTCATCATTTCACCACACATTCTAAATGAACCATATTTTTTTCCTTATGTTTTGGTGCATTCAGTCTATAGTGGAGATTTCATTCAAATCTAGAACAATTTAAAAAGTTCGGTCCATCTCTCCAGTTTAGTTTTGGTCATATAAATTATCTGTCATTTGTTGTGCTGAAACTTGGGAAAAATCCCAAGTCCTTGAGCAGGATTTGAACTAATGACCTCGCATATTTAAGCTGAATTTGCATTTCTCTTTACTTCAGAGAGAAGCATCAAGTAGTAGGGATGTTACTGATCTTGGTATTCCAGGGATGCCAGTTTTCAGGCTATGGCCTGAATTCAGGTCCGTCTGTTGTCAAAATGTATGCTGTTTTATTTATTTTCAGCCTATTTTGGAACATTTTAACACCATTTTCAGGCCTTTTCTTCACTTTTTTGGGTTCATCCTTCATGTAAGACATCATGAACTTAGTCTAGCATGAAATCTGTTGTTAACACATGTATTGATTATTTAGTGATAAGTCTTTTGAAGCAGTCTAGCTCATGAATATTTTACACGAAGGAAACGCCCTTTTTTAGGCCTTTAAACGTTTTGTCACTTTCATCCCTGGTATTCATGGATAGCTTTAAATATTTCCTGATAAGCACATTTTCTAGTACTTTTATACAGGAGATTTTGAGTACCATTTCCTGACTCTTTCTTGCATTCCTGAAGAAGAGAAATAATTGAATATAGGAACACCATACATACTGACCCAAGTCCACACTGCCTAACCCATACAAAAGGAAGTGATGATCAATGCCCAGTATTGATTTTTGAATGGCAATTATATTCATCATTATAGGACAATATGTGACGCGTTACATCAAAAGGTACAAGTTGTCTACTTGTGTTACTTGTAAGAGGACAAAATAAGCTTTAAAATGATACATTGCTTGTGAAAATTGAAGTTATAGTTTCGAAGTTATGATGAATAAAGACGGTTGTTTTTCTTATTATTTTATTTATAATTTACAAGCTTAATTGGCCTGTATCTCGAAACTTGCTTGGCCGACAACTTGTACCTTTTGATGTAACGCGTCACATATGTACTTTCTTTGGCCTCAGTATGGAAGCATGGACTTGGGTCAGTGTAGTATTCCTTTATTCGATTCTTGCATATTAGAAAATCTACATATCAAATTCGGGTTGAGGACCTGGCATTTTGTTTAAATGTCTGATGAATAGCACCTTAACCAAGAAATGATTGGTTTTAAATTGGAGAAAGTTTTCAGGATGATTTGAATGATTGTGGCAGATAATCACATACATCAAAATTTTATATTGATATAATTACGAAAAGGAGATTTTTGAACTTTTAAGTATTCATAATACCAAAAAACATTTCAGATAATGAAACATTATTTTTAATAGTTCAGAATAAACAAGCAACATGCAAGTGTACAATTTGTTACGCCTAATGTCATGTACATTGTTCTATCATCATAAAAACGTGAGATAAATAAATATGGATATAGTTGTTTACAAACTGTTTGTGCGGATTATTTCATTTCGTGTTTCATTGTAGGCCTTTATATATTCAATGATCCTCCGGAACCCATACCACTTTGTAATTAGGCATAGCAGATAAAGCAGACAGAAAAAAAGTTTTACTTGTCATACCAATCATATTTTTGAAAATCAAGATAGTTTTTGTTTTTTAAACATTTCATCTCCTGGTTTGAAAAAGGAAGGAAAATTATGTCATGGTAGTGGATAGCAGCATCCAGCTTTGTCCGTTGATGTTAGCTTAATTGCCACTGATTCACTTTGGAAGAATTTTTCCCCATTTGGCATTTGCCAACTTATATTAGGATCTCTCTGTTAGCTTGCCATTGATTCACTTGGGAAGGATCTTTCCCTTTTGCTTTTCAGCAAGTCATTGTCAGGATCAGCCTGGACTATTGCATATTCTATTCTGAATTTGGCGTCAGAAGTCCAGCAGCTTTCTCTGCAACTGTATATTAACACTACTCCAAATTCAACTACTGTATCTGAAAGAAAGAAAGAAAATAATTACAAAAACACATTACAAACAAATAGTCGGAAGTAGCTTTCAAAAATAAATAAGCTTCCTTATTTTTATAAGTAACATCTTTTTATTTTCATTTCTTGCCAAAACGATCTGCATTTGACCCGATACAAAACATGTTTCAAGTACGGTATTAGAAAACATAAAAATGGAATTGAATTATGTTGAAACCAAGTATTACAATAGACCAGGGGTTCTCAACTAGTCCTTAGAATGCGCCACTTAAATGAGAACATTGTAGGGAAAGTTCCAAACTTGCCTATTTCTCAGCGCATTTTTAATGTATTTCTTTGTTTTAGAGAGCGTCAAAGCGCCAACCAATACTTGTCAAAGCGCCAAATTTGGCGCGCGCGCCGCTAGTTGAGAATCCCTGCAATAGAGTATGTGTAATGAAAAGATGGAATAAATTTATGTGAGGGAATTGTCCATGATTTCCCAAAATTTGAAAAATATACAGAATCATCAATTTGTACCTACTGATTAGCGCAAACATATTTAAAAGTCGGAAATCAGCATAATTCTTTTTAAAAATAAGTTAATTCAACCCCATTACCCACAATGTTGCATTTGTGTCCCTTCTCCAACTTGTTTTATCTTTTATTATTAGTTTTTCATCTCAAATAGAGCTAAAATTCAATTATGATTGAATTTGACCCTGGTATCTATGTAGCCGAATCATAGTAACAGTGTCATTCAGCTGCAAATTACCATGCAGCAACCATGAATTCAGAGATGGACAATTTTGTCTCTAATTTCAACGTTTCTTTGTTTTTGAGCAAACAATCACAGTAGTAAGTTTGGATAGGCATGCTGTTCCTGTAATAACAAGAAATTGCCATGTGTGGGAGAAAGTGACATTTCGGAATCAAGGATGATGGGCAATCCCTTTAAAATAAAAGAAAAATCTGTTAAACTTTAATTTTACAAATTAGCGTACAGTTAGACAGACTCATGTTATAAGACACCTCTAACATGCAGAGCCAATCTGCAAGCTTAAAAATCAGTTTCTGTTTTATTACCAATGTTTGTGTAGTTCAATTTTGTATCAACTGCAGGACTCTACCAAAAGGCATGAACAATGAAATTAATTGTGAGACATTTGTTAATCATTTTGTCATATTATGAATCTTTTCATATTTCATATCCATATTTCAAACAAAAATCGGAGCACTGTACAACCAGAGCCAAACTTTTTCCATGTTCAATGCATATGGGACATTGATATCACAAACAAAAATAGTGAAGCTCAAAAGTGCTTTGATAGCAAAACTTGATTTAGAAGTTTTTTAGACATTCTGAATGATTCATCACAATCCGTGAAATTTTGAAGGGAATCTGTGTATATAGAAACTGTAGCCTTTAAAAAGTAAACTTACAGAAATTTGCGAATGTTTGTTTAAATTCTAGTTTTTAGATCATTCTTTAATAATGACTTGCCTTCACTCTGTGGCACTTTTAGAAAACTAACCAATCTTGGCATGAGTTGTAATTCAAATACTCTAGCTGATCCACAATAGTCACAGCATGGTATAGATGGGTTGGTCCGATGTGGCGAGGTGATATACAGAGGGTTGCCATGCCAGCTATACCTGAAGAGAAATTAGATTAGGGATGGAAAAAAAAGGTGGTAAAGCTCCTTTGATATTGTTTGATATGAAGTACAGAAGAGATAGGGCATATGCATAGGACAACTTTCAATCTAAGATGCACATAAATGTTGGACACAATCAGAGGAAATCTATGTCAGCTATTTTCATTTTGATTTTCAATTACAACCAAAGTGTGCTGTGTTCCAAAAATTCCAACATATTCATTACAACCCTATCATTATATGCCCAAATTTTACTGATAATGAAAAAATATTTCACATCAAAATTCATTTTAGTTTTGGAGATATAGCATAAAGTGTTAAGTTAATTGGCATACCTATTTTCTATTTCTTATGTATTTACATAACAGCCTATTCCCCAGGGTTGCATACTTTCTTCCGACTCTTGAGAGCAGACAAGAAAGAAGCAACCTGAGAGTGAAACTTGCATTTGTTTCGGAGGTCAAGGTCAATTAGGCCAAAAAAAAGAACTCTGTCTCAGCTTCCTTAGGCCCAAAACCCTAAGCACTCCGCGGTTTTTTTTAGTCAAAAAATCTATGCGCTACTTGGTAACCCTTTTTTTATTACGTTTTTAGGTCACCTTTTTTTTCGGCCACTTATCTCTCGATGTAAGAAAAAATAAAAAAGCAAAAAATCTCCAGAAAACCTAAAAAAAAAAGAAATGCGGTAAAATTCGAATGCAGGAAGCTGAGACAGATTTCTTTTTTTCTTTGGCCTTAGTTAAAAGTATATACAATGAAATAGGATCCTACACCATCCAAGCTGGTTTTTGTATCATAGAGGTTGCAATGTCGTGTTGACCTAAAAAAATCAAGTGTGGAATCTCAACCTTATTGCTCTTGATAATCATCATGTGACAAGGACGACCAGCCAATACATCATTTACATTGGGCTCGACTAGCATCTTGGAGAACCCGTAAAAGGATAGGGCTACCCTCTTGGAAATTTGTGACAGTCCATCCCAAACCAGCCGTAACTGGAGCCTCTTGTCATTTTCACTTTTTTAAATATTTGCAAAGACCATGCTGTAAGGATTAAAATGACACATCAATGAACTTCACTCAATTTCCAGAAATCAATTTACGGCCCGTCAAGGTTGTCAGTGTGTAAAATGTATAACTGAGATAAATGCATTCAAATATCAGTAAGCACCTATATTTTCTGTTGATTGTCTTCAAACTTTACAGATATATTTCATATTTCCAATTATTTCCTTGAAATGAAACTTTGCTGGTGTTTTGAAGTAAGCACAATACAAGGAATGTGAATCGTTTAAAAAAATCAATTTTGGCAGATTACAACTTTGACACGTATTTTCACCTGTAGCGCAAAATGAAGTTTGCTGCATTTACGGCACGTTTGAAATGAATGGTTCCATTTGTGAAGGAATTTATCCCCATGTATGACATACCTTACACATTGCTCAGGACATCGGGATATCCTCTTGGAGAACTTGTGAAAGAATTTATCACCATGCTTGACATCTGTTTTCTCATAAGACTCTGCTCCTCCTTTTTTTCCACCTGCAGCTCCCTCTTGCCATTCTCTGAAGTCAAGTCCCTCCCTCTGTTCATATTCTTTCATGAGTTTGTGTTCATGAGCTGTAGCTGCAGTATCAGTTGAATCTGGTTCATCAAATACATTCACAAAATACGACTGGAATGTAACCAAGTTAGTCAATTTGGATGATTTTGAATGACTTAAATCCAAACTATCATCACTACTTTTGCCAAGTACATTTATCCCCATTAGTCTCTGTGTAATAAGATCTAATTCCGCATCCCCATCTAAACAACCTGCTGACCCTTGACCTATTTTTGCTGACCCTTGACCTATCTCTTGTGCTGTCTCTGATTTCTTGGCATCAATTTGAATTGTCCAGTCCTCACTGTCCTCCTCATCAGCTCCCCAATCATCAGCCTCATCACACCAATCACTTGTTTCCATGGTAACAGTGCTTGGTCCATTCTTCGCATCTGCTTGTGATTTGTCTGATGGTTCAGTGGGCATCTGTGATCTTAAAATTATCCAGCTATTTAAAAAAGGGAAATGAGGAGGGGTAAATAGATATGTGAATTAGACCATCAACTTATTTGCATTATAATCAAGGATATTTTATTATTGAATTGATAATTGGACATTTAGACCCCTGAGCCGAAAATGTTGGGCATTTGGAGTTCAAATTTTGTTTTTCCTCAAAAAGGAGGTCTAAAGAGTTAACTCCTACTAAAAATGTGATCTAATGAGCCCAGTTAATGAGCAGCCGGTAGTCCTTACTGACCACTGGACATAGGTATTATGGTCAAAGTGAGTGCCCCTTCCCAACCTGCCATTCTTCATATAGTAAAAAGTTATTCAATGAGGCTAAACCAAGGAAGTTAAAGGGGGGAACAGGGTTTCTCCGCCATCTTGTGTTGCTCATGGAGCAGAGTTATTGTACCTCCGGATATATTCGGAATTTGACCCGATATCCAGGCAGATCGCGTTACTCTTCACCTGACGCATATACAGCGTGTGCATTTTGTTTCATGCGCAAACCGTGTCTGCGTTTCATGTAGCGTGTATTGCGACTTGCTCTGATTAAAGTACGCCAATTTTCCCGCTAATCCGTTGTGAAGACTCTCGAAGTGTTGCACGCGGAGCCGTAAAATGCCGGAGGTACAATAACTCACCCTCCATGAGTGACAATCCAAGATGGCGGCCGTCCCATAGGATTTACACGGCGATGAAAACAAAATGGCGGAGAAACCCTGTTCCCCCCTATAACTTCCTTGGGCTAAACAGTTAACTCAATTCATCAATATTCAACACAATATACATGGAGACAAATAAAAATTCCCAAGCTCATTTTTGTATTTCATGTTTTTATAGTCACAACTTGAACCTTAACTCCCAAACGCTTAAAAACTATCAAGTCCGAATACAGATTCAGATTCAGATTCAGATTCATTTATTTCAATATCATAAACAAATTACATATCAAACACACAAGGTAAAAATACAATGATATTGCGGACATAATCAAAAGACCAAAAAGATCTGAAGCGATTATGCCCATTAACAAAAAAACAACAAAAACATACAAAATACGACACAATGCCCAAGTTCGAAAAGAGAATCAACAGATTTCAATGAGTTCCAATACATGTTTATGCCCAAAAAAGGCCTACTAATACAACGAAAGAAACTTTAATTTCTATTTGTTTTTACAGCTTTTAACAGTTTAAATTGCTTTACTTAAATCATTAGGGAATTCCTAACTGAAGGTCCAAAAGGCCTACTAATACAACGAAAGAAACTTTAATTTCAATTTGTTTTTAAAGCTCTTAACGGTTTTAGATTGCTTTATTGTTTTATCAAGGGAGTTCCAAAGTGAAGGTCCACAATTTTTAATAGCCTGGGTCGAAATTTTTTTCTTTGATTTATTTATTGCATAATCCTGGGCATTTCGTGTTGCATATTTATGGTTCTCAACATGCTTAATGAAATACGGTTTAAATATACATGGCAGATCATCAATGTGATGTTTAAACATGAATATTCCAATGTTTAAATGATAGGTATCAAATACATTAAGAATTAATATTTTGAAAACAGGGGGCCCGTGTGGCTTCTATAATGACTGTTTGATATAGTTCTCAGGGCCCATTTCTGTAGCTGAAGTATTTTATTAAGGTATATCTTATTTGCGCTACCCCAAATCAAAATTCCATAGTTGATATAAGGAAGAACTAATGAACAGTACAGTGTATATAATATATTTTTTGGCACAAAATGTTTAAGTTTTGTAAGCATACCAATATTTCTCGAAATGTTTTTCGTGATTGCATCGATATGATTTTTCCAAGTTAGATTCTCATCTATTGTGACTCCTAGAAATTTTGTAAAAGACACTCTTTTTAGTGATTTATTGTCAAGTTTGACATTAAGAATTCTCTTTTGAGAATCATCTACATTAGCTTGAGAATTAGTATCAGTGCTGATGTCATTAACATCAGCAAATTTGCTTGTATTATGAGATGTTCCAAGGATCATATAATTTGTTTTGCTTGCATTTACGGACAATTTATTGGCTTTGAACCAATTGCAAATTTCATTAAGTTCATTGTTAATTCTCTGAATTTGTGATTCCAAGTCAGAAAGTGAAAATAGAAGGGTTGTATCATCTGCAAATAGAACAAGTTGAAGCATAGATGTTGCGTATACAATATCATTAACATACAGTATGAATAATAGTGGCCCAGGAATTGAGCCTTGAGGAACACAACATTTGATATATTTGTGTTCAAAGTCCTTCATTTGGTAACGTACAAATTGTTTTCTACATTTTAGATAGCTTTTGAACCAATCAAGTGTGATGCCTCTGAAACCATAGTGTTCTAATTTATACAATAATATATCATGATCAATTGTATCAAATGCCTTTGATAAGTCTAAAAATATACCAAGTGTACTTTCATTTCTTTCAGTAGATTGTGTTATTTTGTCAACTAATTCAACGATGGCCATATAAGTTGAGTGGTTAGGTCTAAACCCGAATTGTTTTTCATTCAATATATTATTGGCATCAATAAATTGCATGCATCTGTTAAAAATCAGTCGTTCTAAAATCTTGGAAAAGCAAGGTAACACTGACACGGGACGGTAATTGGAGACAATATCGGCATTTTCTTTTTATACATCATACATAAATTTCCTGTTTCCCCTGGGATTTGAACCCAAACCTCACGCACCCCGATTGAATGTCCAGCTATGGCAAGCCACCAAGTATGGCCTGCCATGGCAGCACTTTCATAGACTCACCAGGTATACACTGTATTCAGCGCCCCATGAAGGAGCATTTGCACAGGGGACCCACGGCTTTACGTGACTGTCCGACCACGGAGCAAGTAGAGTAAAGTTTCTTGCCCAAGGAAACAAGGAGACGAAAACCGCCCGGCCCGGGGCTCGAACCCACAATCTCTGTATTACGAGACCCGTGCTCTAACTGCTCGGCCACGTCCCCTCATAACCATCTGTATCCTCTGTCTATGACGTATTTGGACTTTGGAGATTTTCTTGATTTTTGCTTGTTGGATTTTGTTGGACTGAGACGGGTTAGGGTTTAATAAGAAACTGTATTTGAAGTTAAATCAAGACACTTTCTATGTACATTGCATCTCTCACCTTTGGCGTTGATTCCAGCATGGCTTGTTAACACAAGCAAACACATAGAGTGTACGATGAAAGGACTGGTTGTCCAGAGGGCAGTATATCTGAGTAATCAATACTTGGTCACGGCCACATAACGAACACTTTGGTAGCTTAAAGTTAAATTGGTACATCAAATCCTTGAGAAGCAAAAAGAACAAATAGAATGGGAATAGCAGATTGAAATATCATATTCTATGATAGCATTTCCACATGTGAGTGCAAGAAAGTCGTATATAGTTGCCATTTGTCATAAATTTAGATTGCACATTGTATAATCTGCAGTCTTGGATCAGTTGCTCTTGAAATGGTACCTGAAGAACCATTTCAATAGCCACTGACATAAGACAGGCAGTTTGAGGGATTTTTCACATTCTTGTGACAAGGTGGTTAATAAATATAACTTAGGGCAGCTATTGCAGATCTATACGATTTTCTTGCACTCACATGACGAACCACTTGAGTGAGGTTGCTATCAAACTAAAGCTAGTTTCATGCTGGAGAAGACTCAATACGGTACTTTCAAAACCTTTTTTCAGCTGTGTAACTTTCAAATGGCTTGAGTAAAGGGCTATCCAAGGTCCTCATTTGCGCCATGTAGACTCAAGTGATCACAAGATATTCCTGTAACCTTGAAATGACATTGAATGACCTTGGGTCGACAGTTTGACCCTGGAATGACCTCTGGTCAACTTTTTGACCATCTTGCGGAAATTTGACCTCAAATGACCGTTTGAACTTGACTGACCTCGACTTGGGTAAAGGACTATCCATGGTCCAAGTTTTATCTCTGTGGGATCATTGATTCATGAGATATAACTGTGACCTATAAATGACCTTGGATGACCTCAGGTCAACTTTTTGATCTTGAAATGACCTCAGGTCATTTTTTCACCATTTTGGAAATTTGACCTTGAATAACTTTTTGACCTTGACTGACCTTGGTCTATCCATCGTCAAAGTTTAAAGGTCAGATTCCTTTTATCTGTTTGCAGTGTGGTTGCGGTGCATTTTGCACTGTAAGGGTACTGGTAGTGGTATAATATTAATGTAAAGCACACGATTGAATGGTATATCAGGACCTGATTGATGGCTTGAAGCTGAGATTCAATTTTGACCGTCCGTTTTCAGTGCAGTTCCATGTCATCATCTTCTCTGTATGAAAAGTTTCTGCACGACCAAAACGCATTCAAAACGGATGAATCGCTCCAGGGACCGGTTCAAGTAATTTCCGGATAGTCGCACCGCAAAACGGACGGTCAAAATTGAATATCAGTTTCAACCTGATACCATTCAATCGTGTGCTTTAAACTACCACTTCCAGTATATCCTTACAGCACAAAATGCACCGCAACCGCACGACAAACGGATAAAAGGAATCTGACCTTTAGACATGTGGGGTGAAGCCGTGAAGGGTTCATGAGTTACGGGCATGACCTTGAAATGACCTCAGGTCAACTTTTTGAACTTTTTGAGATTTGACTGCAAATAGACTTACTAGTAAGTCGATAAATGATTATATGTTTTATTGACTTACTGGGCTCCATTGAACAATGGTTAATTTTTTGAAGTCTCATTTTGAACAACTGGCATCACGAAAAATGTTGGAAATGTGCTCTTGCACACCTTAGTGAGTTGCTTAAGCCATAGGCCATGGTAGTCAAGGAGTTTACCAAACATAAACTTGTGAAAATTCATGATCATTTTTATGTAAATAATCACCTAAAATTAACAAATGCATGATCAAAGTACATGGCACATTTTGATTTTTTCAATCAACAAACACGTAACTAGATACTCATTAATATTGTTAACAATAATACATGAGTGATCCAACAAAAAAGGGATGGCAAATAGCAAAAAAGTCAGTGGCTAAAATAGCCACTGAGAATACTACACGTGCATTGTATAGGTAGGCAGATTCATAAAAATTTCAAGTTATTTTGATCAAATAAAATTGCACACAATGTGAAAGTGTATTAAAAAATGCTACAAAATAAGGGGTCAACCACCTCTGTAGAGTTAGCAGAAGTGAAGTTATGATTATATTTAGGTCAGAGAAAATTGGTCAATTCGAGGAACAAAATCAGGCCGAAAATTGTGACCACTTTGAAGCAATAGCTGCTGTATTGAAAAAAATCCATTATTTAAAAAAAAAATGGTAACGTCTGTCTGTTTTAAGATCAGAATATGTAAAATTGGATTAAATTTAGGAAAATGAATACAAATTTAGCCTGTTTAATGCTTTTTTATAACCAAACATGTAAAATATTGCAATTTAAGTACTCATTTCATAAAAACAAATATCTGCCATGATAGAAATTCAGGCTTTGTCTTTTGAAAATTGCTGGCGAGTGACAAATCACTCTCCTCAAAACATGTCAGGTGAGCTGTAGGCGAGTGATTTTAAACACTTGTATTATTATTACACCGAATGTAGGCGAGTGATAAAAAGCTCTCCTCAGCTTCATTTTAGGTGAGTGATGGCGAGTGATCACTCTCGCTCGCCTTAAAAGACAAAGCCTGAAATTAATCAACATTTTGTCGTTTGCAACCCGATTTCACAATGTGTGACAATTTTTATTTTATTAAAATTGACATTTTATCATTTCTTATCATCTTGGGTATCCCTTTCTGTAGAAATACGGTAACTTAGGGCAAACATTTGAAATTTTGGTGCAATTGGATAACATTGACTCTATTGTTTTCTATGAAATTCAACATTCAGCCAATGTACCTTTTAATGTACCCGGTCACAGTTTTTGTGTGAAAATTGTACACTCGGAGCGCGACCTCAACATTATTTACAGATAATTACAGCCTAGTATAGGGAGAACTGTCAAATCTAGACGTCAACTGCAGCCATTACGGTTTGACAGTTCTCCCTATACAACGCATGTATTCTCAGTGGTTAAAATTAGCCATCAACTTTTTTGCTATTTGCCATTCCTTTTTTGTTGGATCACTCATGTATTATTGTTAACAATATTAATGAGTATCTACTTATAAGTGTTTGTTGATTGAAAAAATCAAAATGTGTACTTTGATCATGCATTTTTAAATTTTAGGTGATTGTTTACATAAAAAGGATCATGAATTTCCACAAGTTTATGTTTGGTAAACTCCTTGACTTCTTCTTCCTATAAAGGCGCACTGTGGTGTGGGCACGCGTCGAAGCAAAACGACGCATTAATTTGATGGCTGTGCAAAATATATACAGGGTGCAAGTAAAAAGTCCAGATCATCAGGAAACTACCACCTACATGACCCAATGCGCTCTTGAATGCATTGAGTGTCTTGCAACTTGATGGATCTGCAGGAAGTGAGTTCCATTCCCTGATGGTTCGAGGAAAGAAGCTGTAGCTGTAGGCTGATAATCTGGTGTGCGGAATGGTGAATCGAGTGCTGTGGCCTCTGGTTGATGAAGATAGTGGAGTGAGATGCACATTCCACGGAATATCTACCAAACCATATCTGATCTTGATCATGTAAACTCTCATTCATCTGGGTTGATATAAGTTCAAGAATGTAATTGAATCAAGACAACCAGAAAATTTACTTACTCGGAGTAAACCGAAGTTGCGGACGAAACCATCATCCTTCAGCTGGGTTGTGATGTAGACTTTGAGATTAGATGGAAGTGACGTCATCAGATGTTAGAGATGACATCATTTTGCAAGGAAGAGTTTTTATGGTCCTGTCCCAAGCGTGTGATAGGTTCACTCTCACTCCTCCACTGCGGTTGAGAGAAGGTTGTTCGGCTCTCACCCAGACGGCTTCTTTGACTCCCTGTTCAAGTTCATATCTGATCTTGTAGAGCATGCATAGGCGGCTGTTCAGACGACGAACTTCTAGAGACGGCCATTCGAGAGATTGTACCATAGCTGACACACTGCTTGTCCTATCATAATCTCCCATGACGAAGCGAGCTGAGCTGCGTTGAACCTGTTCTATTTTAGTCGTGTTGCGCTGAGTATGAGAATCCCATGCTGCCGAGGCAAATTCTAACGTTGGCCTAACAAACGTGGTATAAGCTGTTGCTTTCACTTTCTGGCTGCAATGGTGGATGTTCCTGGACAGGAACGCTCTGGTGGATCTGGCTCTTTTGGTGATGCAATCAACATGATGGTTAAAGTTGAGTCTAGAATCTAGGTGGACACCGAGGTATTTTGCAGTCTCAACGACATCTAGATTGTGGTTATGGATGGTATATGATGCTGGTACAGGAGTATGTTTGTTTGTGACCTGAAGCACTTGACACTTTCTAGCATTGAAACTCATCAACCAGTCCTTTTCCCATCTTTGTAGGGCATCAATGTCCTTCTGAAGGGCAGCAGTATCTTCTTGTGATGAGATCTCTCTATAGATGGCGCTGTCGTCAGCAAACAGACGCAGGGTCGATGATGATGAGATGCA
Organism: Ophiothrix spiculata; assembly: GCA_000969725.1. Taxonomy (NCBI): domain Eukaryota; kingdom Metazoa; phylum Echinodermata; class Ophiuroidea; order Amphilepidida; family Ophiotrichidae; genus Ophiothrix; species Ophiothrix spiculata. The sequence continues at coordinate 54,654 of JXSR01S000989.1, read as the reverse complement.
GTCGGGCAAGTCGTTGATGTATATAACGAATAACAAGGGGCCAAGGACGCTCCCTTGCGGTACTCCTGATGTAACTAGAGACTCTCTGCTTCTTTGGCTGTCAACTAGCACTGATTGCGTGCGACTGGAGAGAGTCCTGGATCCATTGGAGAGTGGTGTCACGGATTCAATAATGCTCTGCCTTTCTTAGGAGATGTCGATGGGAAACTTTGTCAAAGGCCTTTTCATAATCCAAGAGCACAACATCTGTCTGAGATTTGTTGTCCAAGCTTTTGGCCAGATCATTGATGGTGAGAATCAATTGCGTTTCACAAGACCTGTTCTTCCGAAACCCATGTTAAGCATCTGATAGAATGTTGTGGCTGGTGAGGTGACTAATTACAGCACAGTGAATAATATGTTCACAAAGTTTACATATGTTCACAAAGTTTACATAAAATAGATGTCAATGAGATAGGTCTGTAATTTGCTGGGTCTGACCGACTCCCTTTCTTGTTGATTGGTACAATGGATGCTTTTTTCCATGTAGACGGGATCTGCCCTTGGTTGATGGAGGCTTGGAACATCAATGTGATGGCAGGAGAAATTTCTTGTGCTACTTCTTTTAGTAACTTCGCTGGGATACCATCTGGGATGGTGGCTGTAAATGGCTTGAGGTTACGAAGCAGCTTGATTACTCCATTCTGGTCAACTTTAATGTTATTCATAGCAGGATGATTACTGTTGCCAAGGTCTGGTACAGGGGAACCATCATCAGTTGAGAAAACTGAGGTGAACTGACGGTTTAAAATGTTCGCCTTCTACTTTGGGTCTGCATGGAGAAAAGAGCCATCTTTCAAGGGGGCCACTCCCATTTGGTCTGCTCTTTTAGACTTGATGAGAGCACCAAGTTTCTTGTTCCTGGAACCTGGCTAACTATGAATGATGTCATAAATGTACCTCTTGTATGCACTACGGCAAGTCAGTTGAGACTCCTTCTTAAGCTTCTTGAATCTGGCCCAGTCTCTGACTTTGTTGGTCTTACGAGTTTTCTTGTAAGCACGGGCCTTTCGTCTGGTGGATCATTCAGTGGCGGTGTTAAACCAAGGCTTGTTACATCTAGTTGAACTCAGTTTACTTGGTATGCACTCGAGGATTGAATCCAGTTCTTGTTGGATATCATCGGCAAGTAATTGTACTGGACTGGATGTAGTATGTTTGGATGTAAACTGGTCACACCATTTGTTGATCCTCTCTTTTATGGAATCGAAGTTTTCTCTGTTCCACAGCAATATCTTGCGACGAGTTGGTCTTCTTCTAAAGGCATGCACGTCGACATCCATGAAGACAATATCATGGTCACTGAGACCAGGTAGGCTGCAGCATTTGTTGACCAATGATGGCCTGTTGGTCATAATATTAATAACATCCAGGGTATTGTCACCACGGGTTGGGAAGTCGACCATTTGCTCGAGACTAGTTGAGTCCAGCACTTGAAGCAGGGCTTCATTTATAGCAAGCCTATACTGATGAGCAACAATGGAGTTGGACTGCCAGTTGATGTCAGGTAAGTTGATATCTCCTGCGATCCATATTGCAGCGTCTGGATTATTACGACACAGATCAGTTATTGCATGACATAGCTCATTCATGTTGTATTGGTCATTATTAGTTGCCCTATACAGGGAAGCCACTATGATTGATTGTTTCCCATTGATTATTTTAGCAGCGATGATCTCAGCTGACTTAGTTTGAATATCAATT
>JXSR01S000989.1:28855-38867 GCA_000969725.1 Ophiothrix spiculata | reverse complement strand
AGACTTTGGGTAGAATTTTCAGTTTAAGCCTTATGTCCTTCATAATTTTTGAGTAAAATTTTCAGTTTCAGTCTTATGTCCCTCACATTTTTTTGAGCAAGATGTTTCTATACTTGTAATAGTTGAATTCAATTAGAGGGACTGATGGAATGCAATGTTGAAAACTTGGATATTTTAGTGTAAATGTTGTGTTCAAAAATTGATCAGTCTACATAAAAAGGAGGCACAGAAATAAATTGGCAATGCTTTGTCAACTTTGCAATCCTGATTGTCAGCACCTGTGCTGCCTAAAGTGTGTGACCACACTAGTTAGATTTTTACAAGTTTGCAGCTTTATACTACACAATATCATTTTTGATGCAAAAAGGTACCGTACATGTTGGGTCCAAAAATTAGAATTGAGTTTTTGGTATGACTGGAAAGCTTGTTTAAATAGCTTTAAAATGATACCAAAATCAAAGGCATCAGACTTACAGAACTATGACAAACATAGAATGACAATATTGACATATTTAAGAAACACATGTTTGAAAATCATGACAATTTTAAACTCAATCTGACTGGATCTGACTTGGTTACAAAAAACTATTTTTTTTTAACTTTTAGAGTGTATTTTTTCAGAAAAAAAGTTCATTCATTGAAAAAATATACTTCAAGGACCTCATTTTTACGATATTTAAAAATCGACCTCCGACCATTTTCAAGGTCAGACAGCTGTAGGTCAGAATTGCCAACAAGTTGAACCTTTCTATGTAACACGTCACATTTGTTTCCTGTCTAATCATGAATCTGAATTTATACTCTAATGCAAGCGTAATTGCAATCATTTTTAATGCAAACTCACCACAATTAAATTCAAACGCAAATGGATTGTGGCAGCAGACATACTCAAAACTCCCATCTGCGTGTGCTCGGTTCATTTGCATTGTTGTCGAGTTTAAATTCAGCTGTTCAGACAAGAATATACATTGATAAGGCCAAACAAAGCAACTCAACAAGATTTTCAAGAGAAAATGTTATTTAGCAATTAGAAACCCACCATGCTACTCAGTGAAAGCATTATTTTTATACCAGATAGATGACAAAATGATAAAACAAGAAGTGTGTAAAGGATTCATACAATTGGACAAGGATTCTTGATTTACTGTTACTGTTAACTCTTATCTAGAAGCTGAAAAAATGAGGATCAATGTCCCTAAAATAAAATAAACAATTGTAATTACATGTTTTCAAGTGATATACTGATACAGGAATTTGGCAATATTTTTCTACTCAAAATTTGGTAGTGATTTCATTTGTAATTCCAAAAAAATATGATTGAGAAAATAACCACAAAATAACAAATGTCTGCATGGACCTATGACATAGTCCATTCAGTATTATTGTGTTTTTTATACTTTTTGGACTGACAGATGACATCACCTACCAAAACTTGATTTGGTGTAGCTGACTAATTATGTAAATAGAATTTTAAGCTTATACAGGCAGGAGTGAATGTTTATGTGTACCTTGACTGTTTAAAGTAATGCACTATCATATCAGAAGTACTGAATTGCCATTTATTTTCAGACGAACTGGCAAATCTTTTGTTTGGTTACAGGGATCATTTTGAGCAATTTATGCAAAAATTGTCCATGGCCTGTTACATTTTGCCATTGACCAAAACATTTCCACTGCGCCAGAGGTAGATCACTCAAGCACCAGAATATTGCTCAACAATAAAAGGCCTATAGAAGGAAGATGCCCGACTTGGAATACCAGCCCATGTAATGGCATTATCAGACATGCTGTTCAAATTGAGGGTATAAGCTTGTCTCATAATGTTTTTACTCTTTAATTTTCTTGTGAAATTGATTAGATCTGGATCAAATCCATGGATGTTTTGCATGATTTAATGATTTTAATCATCAAAACGTTTGATGCTTATAGGTTAATAAGTGCACATTTCATATCTCGAGTGGAATGAGACAAAATCAATGCATGTGTGGTTAATTTTGATGCATTCACAAGGCCTGTAGATGCCAAGTGAATTGCACAGCAATCAAAATTTACCGCAAGTGCCTTGATTTTGTCTCACTTTATGAGCATAATATGGAATGCAAATTTATTAATCTAATTCATATACGACAGAAAAACAAAATTGCATCTCGTTTTAAACTCATTGTTAATCCTGACAGTACTGCTATGATTCATTGTGTAGACAAAATAAGTAATATATTGTTTGCAACACAGGGAGGGAGTTCAGATCACATACATTGAAGATTTTGTAAATTTATTTTATATGAAGCAAAAATAAGTATATGGCTTGGAAAAGTTGTGTGTTAACAAATTTCATACTTTGATATTTTGCACAAGATTTACGCTCACATTTGCTTTTATTTTACATGTATATGAAGTTGATGTTAAGCTAGGACCAACTGTTCATTTTGATTAACCATACTTGTCCAGCAAGTAAACAAATGACTTGCCTAGCCAATTAATTATGGTCACTTATTATTTCTGCCTCTATAAATTAATTTCTTTTGCTTTATTAACCATACTTCTCCAAAGATGTAATTGGCCTCTGCTTTCATTAGTTATTGGGTATGTTTAAGCCAACATAATTAATTAGATTGTTTGTCTCAAAGCTTGCCACTAGTTGAAAAACATAATGCGGTTTTTATTTTATTTTTTAACCGCAATTTTTTTTATTCCGCTGGGATGGGATTTTTGACTGTAAAACCAGGTTAAAACCATAGTAGTGAATAAAATATTGCAGACAAATAAAAATTACAAGCTACAAAGGATATGTGAACTTGTATTTAAACATGTTTTTATTCAAGTGTCAAGATTTTGAAGCAATTGTTTAAAAAAGAATGGAACCAAATCAATACAGTAGAAAAAAATTGTAAATATGCACATTTTTATAAATGCGTGCAGCAGCTTTTGAGACAAACAATTCAATCATGTTGGCCCTATGCAATGATTGACAGATAAAAGGGGATTACAGATATGGTCTATAAGGGGGAATTAGGTAGATTTATAGTTGATTTTCAAGCAAATATCCAAGTTTGGATGATGTTTAAGTTTATTTCGACATGCATGGCATTTATCTTCTAGTTTGTTTATTCCCTTATTATGCAGACATCCAATCTAATCACTTCTGAATATTAACTTGTACTATTATCTTTCTTCATTATGTGTATCTATATGTATATAACTTAAATAAATAAAAGATCAGAGAAAGGCACATCTTTTGTTATATTTTTTCTTTTTGGCTAGTTATGTCCATTGTCATGGCAAAAACATTTATGACTCACACAGTACATATATTGACTAGTCATAAGGATGGTTAAAATCATTGCCTTCAATCAATCCAGTGGCGTAGCCAGGTTTTCGAAACTGGGGGGGGGGCCACAATATGAAGATGAACCGACAGAACTGTATTGAGTGCTGTATCGCCGCCCGGCCTACGGCCGGTCGGCTCAACTTTACCGACGGGCGCCTTTTTTAACCGACGGTCGGGTCATTAATGGGGGTGCCATGGCCCCCCCCCCCCGGCCCCCCCTCTAGCTATGCCACTGAATCAATCAATCAATCAATATGTACATTGTACTTGTATGACATGCATGCATACTCCAGGAAGGAGTCTATTCGTACAGTGGACCAACGGCTAAACATGACTTGTGAACCACGGAGCAAATAGAGTAAAGTTTCTTGCCCAAGGAAACAAGGAGACGAAAAACAGTTGGGCTCAGGGCTCGAACCCACAACCTCTGTATTACAAGACCCGTGCTCTAACCACTCGGCAATGCTCCCCTGTAAGGTGCAATTAGCATGCAAATAATGAATATTTATGAGTGCAATGGTACAAATATTTCATGAGGTTAAAGATCAAATGCTCCATTCATGAGGCGAAGCAGTGTTGAATGGGGCAATTGATCTGTCACCGAATGAAATATTTGTTCCATTGACACGAATAAGAAACATTCAATATTTGTTTTATATGACAGCTAAATAAGTCTTTGTAAACAATACAAACCAGACAACGTCTGCGGTTTAACTGTACATGCCGGCTTTAATGCAACGACGCGTCTTATGCTGTGGCCTCTGACTGTGCAAGCGTACTCAATTTAAAATTACTCCCGCGACTTATGTTTCGTCTTACCAAAAAGGTAACTGTGCAATGTATCAAAAATTTTGCATGGCACTTTTGCACAGTTGGTGATGTTTACTATAAAATGGACCAAATGACCAATGGCACATGACCCAAGATGCGCCAACCAAGTGACACAGATTTATTTAGCTGTTATATAATATTTTCCTACTGAACTATGACCCAAGGGAAAGAGCTAGAGGGGCAGAGCTTCATGGTTTACATGGAAGAACTGCGATCTTTTGACATGGCTCTGGTGGCCTGCATTTAAGGGCAAGATATTTTTGCAGTCACATTCATTCAGAATTTTTCTCATAGTGTGAAATTTTTGCCATTGATTACAATTTTCATGCTGAATGAATATTTTTTACATGGTGTAAACATTTTACAATGTTGTAAAAGTTTTACCATTATGCAAAACGTTGAAAATGGTGAACTATTTTAAAACCAAAATATTAGTTATGATTTTAGGACCTCAAGGTACCTTTTGATATGATGGGTCACATATATAATTGACAACATGGTGAGGGATTCACATTGCATCACAAATGTATTTCAAATTGGAGTTTTTGTGATATTTTATATAGTAGTCACCTTTTGTCTCGCCTGAACTATAGTTCAGAAGAGACTTAGCAGTCAAGTATGTGTCTGGTAATTTGGTTAAAGTTTTGACGTAATTCGAGAACAGTAAGGCGCATGATAACAAAACTTACGTGAAGCTTCTCTGAATAATCTCCCACTGCGAACTTTTGGGTTGTGTGTGGTCAAGGTCATTCAAGGTCAAAAGGTCATTTGAGGTCAAATCTCAGAATTTTTCAAAAAGTTGACCTGAGGTCATTTTGAAGTCACGCTCATAACTCATGAACCCTTGACCCTACATGACTTAAAGTTGGACCATGGATAGCCATTGACCCAAGGTCGAGGTCAGAAAGGGTCAAAATGTCGTCTGAGGTCTAATTTCAAAAAGTGTATAATAGTTGACCCGAAGTCATTTTGAGGTCAAAAAGTTGACCTGAGGTCATTTTCATAGCCATAGCTCATGAACCCTTAATAGGTTTAACTTGGACCATATATAGTTCTTGACAGGGTCAAAAGGTCATTTGTGGTCAAATTTCCAAGATGGTCGAAAAGATAAGTAGAGGTCATTCCAAGGATAAAACAGTTGACCCAAAGTCATTTCAAGGTCACAGCAATATCTTATCACTTGACTCTACATGGAACAAACATGGACCATGGATAGCCTTTTTGCCCAAGGTCAATGTCAATCAAGGTCAAAAGGTCATTTGAGGTCAAATTTTTAAAATGGTCAAAAAGTTGACCTCAGGACATTTCAATGAATGACCTTAGGTCATCTGAGGTCATTTCAAGGATATGGCCATAACATGTGAACCCTTGACCCCACATGGACTAAACATCTTTAAACCATGGTCCAACATTGACTTTAACAGTCACCAGTAAGGTGAACTTTTGTGGATAATGAATGTTTCTCCTAAAATCCTTTACGAATCAAAACCAGGCGAGATGGGTGGTTCGTGAACCCCCTTGTTTTCTAGTGTGTGAAAAAAGAAAAAGTGCAAAATGGAGTCTGCACAATTGTTCATGACTGATTCTTATGGGTCTCAAAGACTAAATGATGCAAAATCCGCACCTTTGAGCATTTTGAGAAATCCAAGATAAACCAAAATGGCTAACAAAACAAGGGGTGATATTTCAAAATTGGTCAAATTTTGATAAAAACCACACCAAAATGTTCCTCTCATCACAAGGAAGCAGAAAAAGTATACTTTTACCTATGTCTGAAATATGGTTCTGGAGTTATAGCCAAAAATGTGAAAGGTCATATTAGAGGTCACAGATTTGGCCCTATGGGAGTCCAAAATTTCAAAAGTATCTGATTTTGTTCAAACTGGTCTCAAACTGTTCCTCTTGCAAAAGTGTCTACACAAAGTGATAGTTAATTTGAAGTGTGTCAGGTCAATTGTTGCCATGGTAGCAGGCAAAAACAAAGTCCATATTTACTATTGCATTGGTGCCTGTAGAACTAATCTGTTCTTGAGATCCCTGAGAGCAGTAATCCCATTCTCATTTCAAAAAACATTTTCTCATACTGCACATTTATCTCGTAATGAATATGTACATTTGGAATTTTTATCTTGGAGAATGGTTTTCCTCATTACAAGTGGAGTATCTGGTCAATTAATGCTGTCTAGACTAAACTAGGTCATTTTCTTGGTCCATGTAGTTGATGATTTAGAAATAAGATGAAGCGTATCTCACGCCTCAAGCTTCTGTAAATAGGTAAAATTTATATGAAATATTTTTGTAGTTGAAATTATACCCGTAACTTTTATGGGTTTCCCTGATGTTGATTTGTATTCGCATTCAGGGGTTCTAACACTTTGTCATATTTTGTTTTGTTTTGTGAAGTGAAATTTCCCCGAGTTGAGTGTTGTTTCTTAAAGGTGTAGGATCCGATCACATTCTCATCCCAGGGCTCAACTGAAGTAATAAAATTTTTGATGTCAAATTAATGCTCATACTTTTCTGCTTATAAATCCAAAGTTCACCTCCAAATTCTCTATAGTGTTGGAGATATGGCATAGAACACAACATTAATTTGTACACATATTTTCTTTTTCTTATGTATTTACATAACAGCCCCATTTTAAGAGTTGCACACTTTGTTTTGCCTCTGAAATGCCAAAAAGAGGCAACTTACAGTGGTGCTCACAACCCGTTGAGAGTTTTTCGTACCTTTTTGAGAGGCCACCTGTACGTTTTTTTCTAAAAACATGGCAAACGAAAGGAGGATGCACATTGATTGCACAATGCAAGTTCGTTGTGCGCACGGCACTCCTGACCCTGAATGGTTGCGTACGTTGTGCACGTTGTAAGTACTTACATTGTGTAAAAACTCTTTGCGACTCCACATTTTTATAATGAAAATATACTTATATGTACGGTACACGCACAATGTTCATGCGTGCTAGGTACGTCTGCCACAGAGCAAGTGGCGGAGGGAAAAATTGCAAAATGGTCGGTACCGAGCTTGTGCAGTCCGTACTGATGCTTTAAGGTTTAGGTTCCTATTTTAACATATATATAATTCTTCTTTCAACTGATTGACCTCGACCTCTGAAATGCATTTTTCTGGGGTTTCACCCTTAGTCTGCTTCCTGTTTACATTTCAGAGGCAAAACAAAGTATTCAACCCTGGGGATGAGGCTGTTATGAAAATACATTAAAAATGGAACATAGGTATACCAATTAACTTAACACTTTTTGCTATATATCAAAAACTATTTGGAATTTGGAGGTGAAATTTCGGATTTACAATCAGAAAAATATGGGCTTTCAATTTGACATCAAAAAAGACAATACTTCTGGTTGAGCCCTGGGGATGAGAGTGTGATCGGAACTTACACCTTTAATCAGTGGCCCGAACGCAGAGAAAAAACTTCATGCACTAAAACTGCTACGTCGTGTCTGCGTGCTCTAAAATGTGTATGGTGTCGGTACCTGCAATGTACGCATAACACGATTTTGCTGAAGTTTTTGCTTGCAAACAACAGGGTTGTGTCCACCGTTTGAGGGTTAAACCTTACAAAATGCATTTCATAGCCCAAGGTCAATTAGTTAAAAGTAAATTATACACAATTGAAATAGGAGCCTACACCTTTAAATTGGCTATTATGTACAAAAGAAAGTTCACAACATGATTCAAACACCAATACACACACATTCCATTTTTTAAGAAATTGTTTACTATCCAATTTCACACATACATATATGGAATAAAAATAAAATTTGCATAACTATGAATACTTTGTTTCATACACATGAAATAATACTTTGAATAATAACCTATGAATATAATTCTAGTACAACATTCCTGAGATGCACATTTGGAACACAATTATAGTACAGTTTTAGTACAAATATAGTACAAATTTGTGTACTATAAATGTACTCAAATTGTACTTAAATGATGTTCCAAATGTGCACCTTAGGTATTTGTACTATTTTTGTACTAGATTTTTACTAGGAAACCTATGAATATTATACCAGTATTGACCAATAAACCACTGGGTGCACTGTACACAAAAGTGCAGAATATATTCGTTGTTAATGAGAGTTAACACATGTATTTTCAGCTGCCAATCAAAGGTATAGTATATGATTTGATTTTTGACCAGAAACGCCTCAATTTTGGTTGAAGCTCTTATTTTGGCATAATTGTATTCTTCAGTGTTAGGTCTGTAAGCACAAGAGTTTGTTCCAGACTTAAGTTAGACATGGTCTGGCTGAAATTGGATCCTCTAAAGGGAGGAAACTGGTTATTCCCATCTCAATTTTATTCTGGGTCTAACTCTTTTGTACATACAGACCTAAAAGTTTTGGCACTATTCAGCCTGGTTGCTTGATTTTTGTTTCATAATTCTGAAAATATCTACAGAATTTGATAAAAACCACCATTTGTTTAACAATGAAAGCAAAAATATAGATCCCAGACCAGTTTGCAATTCAATGTCTGGCTTTTTTTTTATGTCTAGACTAAGGTCCAAAATTTTCTGCTTTCTATACTCCAAATCCATATTTTACCGCGTTACATTTTTTTGGTATTTTCCATTTTGATATTTTCCTTCAAAAGCTTACATTTACCATACAGGGAATTTAATTCAAACGTTTTACACGGAATAAAACAGTATGGTAGGCCTACAAGGGTAACCTTTTTTTTGTTACAATTCTACTTATAATATTTGATTAATTTTAGTCAAAAATATTGACCAATATTATGGGTTTTTTTGTTAATTTTGAAGGATTTTTGACATTTTTAACAAGTTTTTGCTTGAGTTGCATTTTCCGTGTTATACCCTAGATTACGCGATTTTCGCAGAAATACTTTGGACCTTAGTCTCGACTCAAATTCCTCTAAAACTGTAAACAAAAATCCAGAAAACATGGTCCTACTTGCATGTAACTGTGATCTGCACCATGCCATTTTTGTTTTCATGCATGGAAACTGGTAGGTTTTGATATGCACTACAAAAATCAGTAGACAAGTCATATTTTATGACTAAAACTTGCTTTTTGCTGAACTGCGTCACATGGATAATTCTAACATTTGAACTGGTTGATTTTATCCAATCTTTTTGATTGAGAAATGTTATACTATGTATTTAAGATTAGACTTTTAAGTCCATATGCACAAAAGAGGTTTAAGATTTAGACCAGGTTTAAAGTTAGACTGGGTCTAAGTCAAATTACTACTGCCATAAAAGAATCTTTTGTTGCATTTTTGAACTTTAACAGCTTTAAAATATTGAAGATTCAAACAAAATTTAAAAAAAAATAAAATAAGAAAATACTGGTCGAGGAAAATATATTTAGCTGTGAAACAAAATTTCACTTAAACCAGGTCTAACTTTAAACCTGATCTAACCTCTTTTGTGCATTATACAGACCTTACTGTTCTGTTATTGAAGCTAATTGAATTTTTCGACTTTTTTTCACAATAGCTTGAAAATTGATTGTTAATTGCAATTACAAATTAAATGTATTTCATTAAAACACTTAGATTTAACACACTTTTTTACTCACAACTGTTGTTCTGAAAATCATTACAATAAACGGAGGGATTACATATTACTAAAAACTCATATTAGCAAAATTCACACACTAAATTGCTAAATTAAACTATCAATATTAAAAACAATAGTAACTAGAAACGACTCGAATCATATCAGACTCAACTTGAAATTTGATTTCAGTTTGCAACTCATTGTACTATTTTTGTACTAGATTTTTACTAGGAAACCTATGAATATTATACCAGTATTGACCAATAAACCACTGGGTGCACTGTACACAAAAGTG
>JXSR01S000989.1:17270-28695 GCA_000969725.1 Ophiothrix spiculata | reverse complement strand
GACTCATATCAGACTCAACTTGAAATTTGATTTCAGTTTGCAACTCAATCCTTCACATGACTCACCAACCTGCTTCAAGCCTATACATACTTAACTTTACTCAGACTCAACGCAACAGTCAAGTTGAGTTACTTGTTTCAGAGACTGTACTCAAGATTTCAGTCAATGACTCAAGTTGAGACTATAGGCAAAATAAATATTTATTATGGACAATTTAAACAAAAATCCACGATAGGGGTTGCATTTACAAATAATGGGCCCTGTTCTCTGGATTTTTGTTTACACTGTCGAATAAATTATTATTAGGCCTATAGAAGCATCCAGTGACTTAACTATAGCTTCAAATCAAGACTCGACTGTGGCGAGTTGAAAACAAGTCTGAACAATGAAGTACCATATTAATTCGAAAATGCTGAAACAGAGAAGGGTATAATTGTTTGACCTGCATTGTTTAAACGGTGGCTCTTTTATATCAAGCGTGCATGTTTCTCTCAGGGAAGTCTTCATGTTGCAAGTTCAACAGGTCATGTTAGCGTGCACGCATGTAAAGAATATAGCCTTGAACCTTGTGTGTAAATAGACTTATCACTTATCTGTACATTGTTTCAATCTATATCAAGAAAAATAAATTCTTGAACAAAAAGTACCAAGTGTTTATAGCTATAAGCATGTGATTGGTGTGTCTCGTGGGAGTAAGTACAGTCCTCCTGGGTACAAAGAGCTTCATTGGAGCTAAAATAAGCTGATTTGATATCATTTTGTACAAACCTAGGGGTACACAAGCTCCCTCACAAATCCCTTAATATACCGCTCATGTGTGCCATTAAGGGTGGTGGAGGTAATCCCTCGCATGCTCTGCTGCTTCTAAGCTCAAACATCAGCTGTATCATATTATATGATGCAGCTGATGTTTGAGCTTAATTTTTGTCCAAGAATCTATTTACACAATAAGAAAATGATACATATATATATTACCATGCTAAACCATCTTATATAGGCATCTCACATTCTCTGTATAAATGTACACTATATTGGCTGGCGTCAAGCCAACTTCCTCAATACCTTGTAAATCAAGTATCTTCCTGAACAAATACATCAGTACATTTCAATTAGTAACACATATATACAACTTGTGAACTCACGACTTTTGTGTTCACATCTGATAATCATCTTCAAGCAAAATCTTCTTTACATTCAATCATCATTATGTGTCGCATACAGCATTCAATTCATTTCTATCTAAAAATATACAGCATATGAAGTTAAACATAATTTTTTTTTTCTGGTAGAATATTATAGCTGTAACATATCAAAATAGCAACTTGGGATCTCCCCATTTCTGTACTTCACGAGCACCTTTAATACTTCAATACTTTTTCAAACTCAAAACACCATGATTGATCTATTCAATGTTTTTGACTATTCGTTTTGTTTTTCATCACTTCTTGACACCTAATAATTCTATATACTTCACTTATAATACTTGTTCATTAAAAACAATCCAACAAAACACACTATCAAGAGAATATAACCGCACACTTAATTGCAAAACGTAATTACTTTCTAAATCAGCCAGTTGTTGCAAGAACATAAAATTAATTGGTTCTTTGACACAAATATATAAATATATGTCTTTCTTATGACAGGTAAATCAAATCCCACAAAACTGTCAGACCATGTGATTCCTTCAAATGTGACAAATAACCAATCTACCCAGTAGCGTTACAGCCTGTTATTTTCAGGGGAGGCAAAAATATGTTTTGGCCATTTCTTTTCCCTTCTACTTTCAGATTTAGCAATCTGACCTTCCCTTTTTTCTGGCTTTCAGGGGAGGGGGTGGTGCTATTGAATCTGATACACCTTATTTGCATTGTTACCAAACAGTTGCAATTGCTATAGGCTAAACAAATATTTATTGGACGGTGTAAACAAAAAAACAGGTTACGGGTTGCATTTACAAACAATGGGACCCTGTACTCTGGATTTTTATTTAAACTGTCCAATAAATTTTGAATTTTTGCTTGGCCTATAGCTACATTCATCACTGTCACTTGATGCCTTCACAAATCCCTAAGACACATTTCTAAAATATCAAGTCAATGTTTCAACCTAGAGCATTTAAGCCTGTAAGAGATACATTTGTTTGGGGGAGTCATGACAATTACTGCATTTAAAATCATATCAAGTTTCTTAAAGCTAAGGCCAAATAAAATTAATAGTTTGTCTCAAAGCTCCCGCCCGCATTAGTTTTATCGCCCGCATTAGTTTCCCTCAAAATCCTGAAAATTGATTTTTTTTTTTTTACCTTTTTTATTTTTTTTTCACCGAAACTGTGAAAAAACAAATGACAACAATGGTTAATTTAATTTATTTGATTCTTTATTCTGTTTTTAAGTTCTAAAAAAGCCATCATGTAAATATATGAGGGGATACATATGGAACTCTTGTAAAATAGCACTCAGGATTTCTGTCACACACGAAAAAAAAAATCTAAAAAAAAAAAAAACCTTACAAAAAAAACGCATTTCGCATTAGTTTTTCAGAGTAGGAGAGCTTTGAGACAAACTATTAATTTTATTTAGCCTCATCATAATTACAAAATCACCCAGTTATCAATGTCCTATTTTACTCACACTTTTTGATACATGTGTTAGGTGTGCAAATTCCCTTAAATTAATCTTAAATAACAGTGACCACTTGGTGGCACTTTCTATAACAATCATTTTCTTGAATCAGAAAAGTTACTACATACACTATTGTGCTGTAATGTAACTAATGTACCCACAAGCAAGCTGCTCATTTTCAACACTTTTGTCTATGTAAAACTTAATAACTTAATCATAAAAAATATAAATGACTTCTTGGATAGCACCACCAAACAAAATTGGTAATATGACAAACTATTATCAAAAAACAGTTCTATATCAATCAATTCATCACTAAAACTTAATTTTTTATGACTATAAACTTAAATATCACACAAATGTGCATTTATTTTTGGATAAATTAACCATTCTTTTGTGCTGGTTATCCAATATAACTACACATTCAAAACATGTGATACAGCAAAGCTCTATTTCAAAACTTTTGTTCTTTAACCAAACTGATTTTCAGGCTCCAGACATAGTGCCACTGGCAACTGGCTAAAGCTACAGCTCATATACCTGTGCCAATTTCTAACAAATGAATATATGCAGGTGATTTATAGTGCACTATGCGTCCCTGATCTTGTAATGCAATGTAGCTTCAGCACACTTTACAATATTTTGTCTATGCAAATATCACCACCCATCTCCTTTGAAATCAAAGTATTATTGCTGCCATGTGCATGCGGCTGCCCCATGTAAGCAATCTAAGCACTCACCAGCACCCAGAAATTTCATTCACGCTCTATATATTTTTTCAGTTATATATGATGTTGGCTGGACTAGATCTGAGGTGACCAATAATACCTCCTAGGTTTGGTGTTATGATAAATAGTGATTGGTATGAATGATAAGTAGTTCAAGTTTCAGGTGCTCACATGAGTAAATTGTATTACAAAAAAACCCTTCTTATTCCTGATAACCTGATAACACAAATTTCTGATGCCACAAAATAAAATGACTTTTTGGCCAAATTGATTTTGTTTAACAACATTTCACTGTACTTCAACATTATCAAAAAATAGAGTGCTTATTAAATAGCAGATGCAAAATAGGTCTATGATAGTAACTTAAAAAAGGATTCAATTTTAACAAAATCTTTGCAGCCACAGATGTAGGCTTGAAATCCAAGAACCTCCTGTATGTTTCCCTGGCATTGGGATTATATTGCATAAGGTTTAGATACTGGTGATGATACACTGGCTCTTGTCATAATTGGCAAAAATCCAGAGTGCATGGCCATATCCAGACATGTCAACTAGTCAACATCGCAAAAACTGAACATGCTAATGGCCCTGTACCTAGCATTTCTGTTTACATTATCAAGGAATTGTAACACTGACAATAGTTGCTCAAAAAATATCTGATCAGTTTGCTACTTTGTGTCTCATTTGGGACATTTTTTGTTTTTAAATTACTCAAATCTAAGCTCATTCCTGTTATTTTTATTCTTTTTCGAGTTCCAAAATATCATAGTTACTGTATCAGTTCCCTTGCTATATTGGTTACCGCAGTGGATCATATTGAATTGACACAAATTCAACAAGAGAGTAACATCATACTTCAATGGGCTCAGCAACAATGCCAAGTGCTACAACATGACAATTTTTAATAAAAACTATGTTTGGGGAAGCAGGTTAGCATAGTGGTACTTCCCTCGCTTTGCACCAACGAGTCCCGGGTTCAATTCCCGACCCTGACGCTGTACGTGCATTTGGTTTTCAATCCATGCTTGCTTCCGCAGGTTTTTCCTCTGGGTCCTCCAGTTTTCCTCCTGCATTCAAAACTGAATATTAAAGCAAGATCTAAGACCCCAATGGAATTAAGCTTCAATAGAGGCTTTCTTGGGTTATTCTTGACTATCAGCCTAAAGAATTCTTTCTTTTTTTTGTTGCGTATGGCTGCAATAAACTACAAAGTCTCAGAGAATCTGAAACAAACTGACCTCATCTAAATAGATATTACATATAAAAATATACATAGTATATATTGCACTTGTTTTAGGACCAGTAAAACATACACTCTCAAATATTATATTTCATATGAAGCCTCACAAAAGTTTTAGTCACTGGAAGAAACAATGCTGTCATAATTTCTATTTCACACAAAGCCACGCATAATTCATGGGTAGGACCAACAATGTATAAGTTCCAACATCAGCAACCTGAAGCGACAACAGAAATCTTCTTCACCGGGAGGACTAATGAAGTTTCAGTCAAGATATATCGAGTTGTACCCTGTATACAAACTTGGAGCTCGGAGAATGCTCAATCTTACGTGGTTATTTCACTATATCAATATCAAACAGCGTCCTGTTAGTCCTCACGTTTTGATCTTCCAAAGCTGTTAAAGTAAACACACATAGCCATATTTTCAATTTTCTACAATTCTTTACCTATTGTTTATTATATAAAAGCTAATTGTTTGGTTAGTGGACTAAAATTAATATACCATGGCAAAAGATTGGAAGTGAGATATATCATAGAATATCTCCCATGGGTCTATAGAAAAGGTTGATGAAAACAGTCATGTTTCCAATTTTCGGTCAAAATTACAAAATCTTTCAGAATTGGGATGTGTCTTTTAAAAGGAACAGCCAATACATGCTTGATCAAGAACCTCCTGAAAATTTGTTTGGAGCAGGATGATCACAGTATGTAGTAGTGCAATAAAGCTGAAAATTCAAAAAGTTCATGGCACAAATACAAGAAGTAGTCCAAAGCCAGCAACTGTAAACCAACCTGACAAACAGAAAATTACAACTTACCTTTAATTTAAAGCCAAGAAGTTCTGTCAAAACACCAGAAAATGCTGAGAGCACAACCACACGGGTGATGTTATAAAGCACAGGGTTCATGGCAAGACCAGATATTTTGAATGGGGTTTCAAGTTCCTGGAAACAAAAATCAGTGCAACAAAATTAGTTTATGTAAGAGTTCTATACATATCGGATTGTTCCTATAATTAATCACCCATGCTCTATCAAAGGCCCAACCCTTTTTTAAAAAAAACAGTCAATTATCCAGCATTTTCTTACGTTATTAAGCTTCCCATTGATTCAGATCCTGAAAGTTAATAAACGAGGTCATGGTCCCGGAAATAAAGCAAAATTTTTCACTACTTCTTGGTTGCCGTGATCCCGGAAATAAAGCAAAAAATTTTCACTACTTCCGGATTTTGTCAACCAATATTGCCATATTTTTAAGCTTAAATAACAAATTTGTGCACTTCTGATGTAAAACACGAGTTAACAAACTCATCATTCAGACTTTCAAAGCCTTTCAGTTAAGATCGCCTGATTATATTGTCTTACTTTCAGTCTCGTGCTCACAAAACAAAATACAGCCTTTGTTCGGACTCGGCCATTTCCTTTGAGGTCCCTCGTACCAAGAAACGTGCTGGTGATCGTGCTTTTTCCATATCTGGCCCTAGACTTTGGAAAGAGCTGCCCATTAGTATCCATTCTGTTGTTAATTTAAACACCTTCAAAAATGTTCTGAAATCACATCTTTTCCCTTAATGTCTTGTTTTTCTTTTCTTCCTAGCGCCTTGTCCACATTGTAAAAGGCGCTTTATAAATCATTTTATTATTATTATTATTAACAATTGGTCCCTGATACGGTATGTGTATATATGCATGTCAATATGTGTTTGTTTATGTGACTAGAAACTATTCATGAAATTGAAATGAAATTCATGAAGTCAAATAGATTTCATCTGCTGTTTTTGCAACTTTGCAAAAGCATGAAACATGCTGCCACAAAAAGCTTTTCAATGATATTACATATATTAAGGTCATGAATTTCAGGACTTGCAGTGCTAGGGATTCCGTAAAATATTTTGGGCAGGATTCGGGAATCCCTTTTGGTTCCGTACAAAATGTTCAACGGAAGCTATAATAAATAAATAAATAAATAAATACAGGGATTTATAGTGCGCTATGCCGCCCAGATTTGTAATTCCACTCGGCCTCTGCACACTTTACAGGTGTTTGCTGACCACTGTGGCCCAAGTATGCTCCATTCCACACCAAGCATCATTTCAGGTTCTGCAGAAACCTCTAGGGGCGCTAAACCTTGATCAGCCCACATTCGCACCATCGCTGTCCGGATCAGCTCCCCACGTTTCGTACGGGTTTCCACGAGACAATTAGCAGTTAGTTCCTTGTCCAAGGGAATTTCAAGCACACTCAACTTTTGGCACCAGCGGGGCTCGAACTTGGGACCTTCTGCACCTTAAGCAAGCGCCTTATCGATTGAGCTAACTTGACTGTTTATATCTCAACTCAAACATGTTTATTTTTCAGATCTGGAATCTCTGTTTGCCTCAGATAAACACACATTTTAAAATACTTCTGACAATTTTTACAGTTATAATAACTTGTCCTTTGACAGCCAGGTTTCCTCCTGCCATGTCATGGTTCAAAGAGAGCGTATCGTCTTGCTGGCTCGTCTTCTGGCATTCTGAGAATATGGCCAAGGAAGCGTAGCTGACATTGCCTTACGGTTGTAATGAGGGGCTGGGTGTCAGTCATCTGGTAGACTTGTGCATTGCTTAAAATCCCGGGAAAAAACAAGCTTACTCAAATCCCGAAAATGACTTATGTAAAGGCAACAACGCAAAATTACTAAATACTCACATGTGAGATATTTGAAAAACACACTACATACATGATGAGAAACATAAAATTTAATGGATAACACAGCATCTCGCAGTCTTTAGTTCTCAAAACATGTTGGGAAAAGAACACATAACCAAATGGGATGCTTTTCAAGGTTTTTTTCAAACATCTCACATGTGAGTATTTAGTAATTTTGCGTTGTTGGCTTTACATAAGTCATTTTCGGGATTTGAGTAAGCTTGGTTTTTTTTCCGGAATGAGATTTCCGGGATTTTATAGCAACCTTAATATTCATTTCAATGAAGAATTATGACAATGAACCTACCTTGAGCAGCTTGGAGGCAAGTTTGAGCACATTATTGGCAAGCATTAGATCTTCTTTCTTGTGAGGTTTCCGCTCCATGTGAAGATAAAGATTGATCTGCAAGAACAATTAGTACAATGGTTCACAACAGGATTATGGTTTATACTACAATATTTCTCAACTCTTAAGATTCCCTGGGTCAAATATATTAAAACTATTCTATATTCACCACAATTAGACAATAATAACTGCGCACCATCTTTTTTGAGGTCATTGTTTAAAATCGGAGGTGTTTGTTTTGGGCCGAGGTACTAAAGTACCGAGGCACAAAACAAACATCGACGATTTTAAACAATGACCGAATTAAAAGGTGGTGTAAAGTTATTATTGTCATTAATAACAGCTCTTTCGACAAGGCCTAATTTTATGAAGAAATACTTTATTAAACTTAAGTCAAGGTCTACTTATCCTATAGGAGAATTTCGATCAGTCCAGGCACGATGATCATTGTGTAATATGATAAACATGCGTGTGTGTGTGGTGCATACGCGTGCTTGATTGGCGTTAACGCATTCAGCGCTAATGACATCACATACGCGGGTCAATATAAATAGTCATTGTTACCTGATAATGACCGTGCATTTGTTTGCCTAAAAGTAGAAATAATCTTAAGAGATTGGATCGCGCTATTTAAGCAGGTTATTAATGTCAAATAATAACACAGATGATTCAACTGCCTATATATCATGAATCAAATATAAAGCATCTGGTCAAGCATGGTATATAAAAGGTCACAGATTCATGATTGGTGCTTTCTTCTGCCTTCAATTTCTTTGTAAGATATAATTAGAACATTATTTCTTATAAATAAGTATATAAAATAATTAAAATATTTTGGAGAATATAAATTTCAATTTGAAGAGTTAATTAAAAGAAAACCAACAAGCCATAATTGATCTCTATCAGACTTCTGGTTGCAGAGATACATAAAATTTACTGTTTTAAAATTAAATTTCAGGATAAGTTAAGATTTTATTCATATTTAAATGGGCCCTAGAAAAATGTAGAAAAACATTAAATATGACTTCTTTAAAGGTTTATAAGATTTACTCCAGTTTCTGTACAACTGAGGATACTCATTTTGCTTGTGATGCACAGGTTGGCTATTTCAGATACAGCTGAGCCAGTAGTGCACCAGTGATCTTTGTAAAGATCCTACACATCAACCATTTTGGATGGAATATGGCGGAGGGCAGGTCGTCTGCTGTCTCTTCCTGTATATTTCTGACTTATTAAACTTTATCCTGCATTGAGTTCCTTAGTTTAGCTTAATCTATAGCATCTCCTAAGTTCACATCAGGCAATTCGATCACATAAAGTAATGTAGCTACTTATTGAAGTTTTGTGACTCACCTGTTCAGTAAGAAGTACCGATGTGTTGCGGAATTTTTTATTTATTTCAGAACCAAGAGTGATAAATCGAAGCAAGAATGGACTTAGACAGAATGTCCATGCTACCACTTCCCAATTGTAGAGCTCTGTTAAGAAACTAGACTGCTTTTGAAGAAGCTACAAAGAAGAAGAACAGTTTAGAGGGCATTTTAATTAAAATTTATGGTAAAGACTAAGACCAAAGTCTATTCTATCTTTTCTATATATTTCTGAAGATAGCCATGTGAAGTTCAGAATATTATATTAATCATAGCAACCAGAATAACTTACTTGAGCAACCAACGTTGCAAGCGAATCCATCGCCCTTCAGCTGGGTTGTGATGTAGACATTGTTTCTAACTTTACATGGCTATCTTCAGAAATATATAGAAAAGATAATATTCTGAACTTGAATCAACCCAGATGAATGAGAGTATACATGATCATAGCCATGTGAAGTTTTCATTTTTCTTGAGAATCATAAGTCAAACTTTTCTCAAGAAGATAACATACGGATCCCAAAGAATCAGATTTATAGCAACTGATATCATCACTTTTTACAAGACAAATGCAGGGCGCCCCACACTCAAAGCGCCTCTTTAGTACAAAACCTAATTGGAAGTTTGAAATTGTACGCACTTAGTTATTGTGAATGTGAACTTTGTATTTTAGGTAAAGTGTTAATGAGGGACTTAAATTTGCTGTTGGCAATTGTCAGAAAGTGTAAAATTGGCTTCGGGAATTTGTCTTTTGAAAAGGTCTATCTTGATCTACGCTGTCTCATAGAACTGGTGCAGACTAGACTGGGCAAGAGCAAAATATGGAAAAAAGCTTACTATTTGAATTTAGGCTTCAAGCATATAAGATGTATTATTACACAGTTGTAAATGATAAAAACTTGCTTAAGAGAGGTACAAAAGAGGTGATTTTTTAAAACATTTTTGCCAGTTTAAATGAAAATTAACAAATTAATCAACAAAATGACAAAGCAATCCCAAGAACTTTTGACATAGCCAATTCTGAGCATATTTAACTAGCTAGCAGATCATTGTAGTGCTATAGACCATTTTTCATTGGGCATACTTCTACCTGATGATGATGCACATGGGGCATTACTGTTGATGAAATCTCCTGCTATATCATCATTAGGTCTCATTTTTACCATCTGAAGTATGTAGTTTCATGCCAGTAGAATAGAAAAACATATTGAAACTACATTAGCACAAAAAAGGAGGCTTAATTTCCACACACGGTAGATACAGGTTGTAACAGAAAAAATTATACATTCTTGTAAGCGATATCATTAGGAAAATGAAATCGTTGAATTCACAAACTTTCCTTTAAATGAAAGGCTGTTTAATTGGCTACCAGAAGCAGCTTAAATGATCTCATTTAATGGTCAGGATCAAAAGTTACGACCATTTAAGAAAAGACCGCTGAAAACCACTTGGGCCGATTTCACCATTATTTCAGCATAAATAGTTTTTCATGAGTCGATGAAGATTAACAATGCAGTGAGATAAAATGACAAAAAGCACACCAATTGTTCAAGAATGTTTTTATTTTTTCATATGATAAGAATAATTCAAAAATAATTTTATGTTATTTTAAGATAAAAGTTATGCTTTAATTGGTTAAAGTATTGCTTATATCCCAAAGTAAGCATAAACAGTTGCAGGCCTAAACAGTTGCATCAAAGACTGGATGTCAAGCACAGACTGTAAAGCAATAATCCTTTTGCAGGTTTTTTTTCACACAGTTTCATATTCAAAGGGAAATATGGAATTTAAAAATAATTTTCCCAGTTCAACTGATAAAACTTAAGTTTAGAAATGATAGTGTTTCATTTGACCTGTATTTTAAATCTCTGTGTGGTCTTCAAGTGCTTGCATGTTGACTCGCCAACTAGGATGTCTCCTAAACTTTGTTCTGGCATCCCGTCCAATATCAAGAATACAACAGTCTACATGCAAGGTCATTATTAAGAGGTCTATAACATGCCTTTGTTAGATAGAAGTTCATCATGTTCATGGAACACTAAATCAGCCTCTTTATTCTGTTAAACATGTATGGCTGATTTGGGGCATTATGTGCCATTATTTTGCTACCGGTAAATGAATCGGATAAACTGGCCCAGGTGGTTTGAAGGTAGGGTCAGTATAATTGCCATAACTCTGCTTGTAGACCATCAATTTGGATCAAACAAAGTGAATTTTGTAGCTTAAGAAGTTGGCTTTTGATATAAATAAATGAAAATGTGATACAAGGTGTAACTTTATTCTCTCAGCGTAGATAGCAATGTATAATTTTTTCTGTTACAACCTGTATATAATAAAATATTACACTTTATATCATAATTACAATGATTTGAGCGGTGCAATAGTTTGTACTATAACATGGCATGAAATAAACCTGTGTGATATC
>JXSR01S000987.1:65371-75672 GCA_000969725.1 Ophiothrix spiculata | reverse complement strand
ACTGCTAAAAAACGACTAAAATTATTTTAGGGTCGACCAAAATGAAAATTTTTCCTCCAAAAGGTCCACTTTTTGAAAATCCGCACCCCCCTTGAAAAAATCCTGGCTACGGGCCTGAGTACTACAACTAGTACTAGGGCTCGACTGATTTGATTTACTAACAAGAGAGGCACAATGTGCCTGTGGCTCGGCTGTCAGTGGCTTTATAGATCAGTGTTCTATGTAGAGTCAGTGGATTTATTAAGTGAACTGTATAGGCGAGGGTTGCAAGTGTGACTACTATTACCAGAATGGGGTTCGGTATGGATGAGGTTTGTGAGATTTAACACAAATGAGCCCCGCCTTAAAAACATGACCCTAAGTTTGTGGCCCAAGATACAAGGGGATAAGCTAGAGACCAGTCCCGCCTCTAATTGACATATTTTTGCCAATGAGGGATATTGATACTCATAACGAGGCCAAGTATAGCATTATGTGATGGCGATTTGCCTGTAGGACCCCAACTCCCGACCACCTGACCACCAC
The DNA here is from genome assembly GCA_000969725.1 of Ophiothrix spiculata. Classification (NCBI taxonomy): domain Eukaryota; kingdom Metazoa; phylum Echinodermata; class Ophiuroidea; order Amphilepidida; family Ophiotrichidae; genus Ophiothrix; species Ophiothrix spiculata. The sequence goes on along the minus strand of JXSR01S000987.1, from coordinate 75,147 downwards.
CACATCGGCTCGAGAATGTAAGGCTTGCATGTGCAGTTGTGATTGTGTCGGTCGGTACGGTCCTGTCATTGCTGACAGCTCGCGACTGCAACAACATCACGCCACCTCTGACGATTCTCGACAAGGTTGTAAAGTTCATGGAGGGGGCATCCGACCATAGATTTGATTTGGTCGATCCATCTGGTTCTAGGTCTTCCAAGCTTCCTTTTCCCTTCGACACAACCTTACATGATGACTTTCTCTAAGGAGTCTCCACCTCGTCTTGCAATATGTCCAAAATAATTCATCATCTGGATTTGAAAATAAGATAGCAGATGCCTTTTTGGTTGTATCTCCTCCAGGACGCTGGTATTTGATCGCTTCATAAACTAAGAGATGCGCAGTATATGTCGCCAACACCACATTTCGAAGGAGGCAATCCTAGACTGGTCTGCTTTTGTCAGTGTCCATGATTCGCAACATGCGAAATCCAGCCTGTTCTGCTGGAAGCTCTTGATCAAGGATAGGACGAAGTCTTTCATTGATGATGTGTAGGATCAGGAGGATTTTGCTGAGATGGGAGATTAGTACAATGGTTCTATTGTTTTTGCATTCACTGACATCACCTTTTTTGGGAAGTGTGAGGAATGTTGAATTTTTCCAATCAGCGGGCCATCTCTTTGTTTTCCAATTCCTGTTACAGAGATGCTGGATAACTTTCGCACCTAACTCATCAGCATACTTAATCAATTCATCTGGGCCTGGTGACTTGTTGTTCTTAAAGTGTTGTATTGCATTGGTAACCTCTGACAGGAGTATGTCTGGCTCATCCTCACAAGAAACTTCATCTGGATTATCAGGAACACCAATTGTCTCCTGTGAAGAATACATTTCCTCACAGTAGCGTTTCCATCTATCCTTTATTTCTTCACTTTCTGTAAGCATTTTGCCATCTTTATCCTTGATGACTGCAAGTCTTGTAGTGGACTTTCCGGTGAGGTATTTCACAGATCTGAAGAGATTTCTACTGCTGTTGTTCTGGTTGTGATCTACCAACTCCTGTGATTGTGTGAAGGTGTTTTTTATCCTGTAGACTGACAATTTTAAAAGAATTTGTCCTCCGGCAGCTCGAAAATTTAGTGAGTGGATGTTTCCGTCAAAATCAGGCATACAATTTATTCTGTAGCAAAAATGAGGTAATGGGCCCGGGTAATGGGGCATTGGGTACCACAGCCACGTGACGATTTCAGTTAATTTACAATTAGCTACAAAAATACACATTCATTTTAAAATCCTAGCAAAGTCCCCTCCTCAATATTTGTCCATAGTCCTCAACAATTTCTAAACAAATGTGTCCATATATTTGTGAATATCACTGTCGGTTATCCAGTAGAAAGGAATCAGACACCTTAATAGCGCTGCCACCTGATTGCCCACTGCCCAGGTCTTCAGCAGTGGTCCCGCTAAGGCTGTATATCAGGAAATTGGCGCAGAAGCTCAAAAAATTGGCGCAAGAGGTTCCCAAAACAAAAGGTCAAAAATAGGGTTTGGTTATACACAATGTTCACTTATTTCAGTTATATTCAGATTATATTCAAAATTACTCTCGTTTTTGAGGTGATCTTTCCGAAATTGGTAATGGCGAGATGTAGTTTTTTCTTTTTTGTGTCGCTTTAGCGCAAAGTCAAAATCTTTTGTGGGAACACTGGTCTTCAGACTGTGTAGGAATGCGACAAATATTGTCACAATATTGGGCTGACAGGAAATAGTTCTTATTAGCATAAATTGGTGCAATAATATTGTGGTCAATGTGGTACATTATTGTCAACTAGTATTTCCTTCATTTGATTCTCCCTATTAAGAACTCAACATCTGTCAACTTTACTGCCAAAATACTGGTGGCTAGCTAGATCTGTGCAAAAATTGTGGGATTTTGGAGACATGGTTTACTGCTGCTCAGCTATATACAATTTTAAAATGCCACAAGATTGAGGGCACAAGCTGATAAAAACATGAAAAGCAAAAAGTGAATGTGATGGATGCAGATATGCAAGAAAAACTGTCAGCTTGACATCCAAGATATGCAAAAGATTGAAATGCATATCAAGGAAAAGCGAGGTACAAATGCTGATGAACTCGGCTCTTGAAGGCTTGGACTCCTGTACTTGAGATGGTTCCAACCGCCGCTTCAGGGAGATTATTCCATATCCTGATTGCAGAGTGCAAGAAATTTCTGTCATGTCTATATGTCCTGGCACCAAGGAGAGTGCATGAGCAAGCATGGCTACCCCATGGGTGGGAGGGGGTGGATGAGGTTGGAGGGGGGGGGGTCACTTATATACTTTCATGAGGTTTCATCAGCGTGCAGACCGTCACATTTTGTACCCTAATCACTGATCTGGATGATGTAGTGTAATACTAACCCTTTTCACTGACCTTTGTGTAAAAATGATTCCCTTTTCACTGACCAATCGTATTTTAAGCACCCTTTTCACTAACCTACCATAAAAGGCCCTTAGAGGATTTCTCAGAGATGTAGTTGCTTACGACTGCGGAAATAATAATTCAAAAATTATGTGCACCCTTTTTGCGTACACAAATTTCAATGCACACTGAACGCACGCTTACTAACGCGTTAAGTTAATTACACACCGCATCGCTGCGTAATATATACGCGTAGACTTGGTCAAGTCCTTTGGGTGTCCCTTTATCTTTAGGCCCATATCTTTGGCTTGGGATGGTAATTTTATTCCTTAAGTTTTTCCCTCTTTTTTCATGTTTGTTTTCAATTTTCAATTTCTTTTCTTTTTTATTTTAGATTTAAATTTAAATTTTCATTTTATTTCTTTTTTAATTTCAGTTTGTATAGTTTTTAATATCGAAGGTTAGATTCCATTTTCCATGTTTTATTTTTATACTTCTTTTTCCATTTTCATCAACACCACAAAGATTCCCAAAATAAAACTGCATATTGCCCTTTAAAGATAACAGCATTATGTAATATGTTCTTATACATACATCAAGGCTTGTCAAGTTTGTCCATTTCCTGGGTCAAAGTCATTCCAAGTCCAACTACTTCAAGGTCCTAACTAACTTTATTAAAAATTATTTATCCACTTCCAACCACCAGTTCTGCTTCCCTGTATGTACAGAGATCTATATATCCACCTCAACTAGTAGATAGATCTACACTTTCATGGAATACTAATACAAGGGGAGAGGAAACTTTTTCATGGAATACTATAGTATACAACATGTACAAGGGGAGTGGAAGAAAACATGTTAAACATTAGGCCTATGCTTTTACAATCAAAAGCCTGCCATGGGCCTCAAACTGAGGCTAATGTACGCGGGAAATTATGCAGACACAGATGTGCCATCAAAGTAATCAAATTTTATTTAAAAATTTCTGTTTTTGTCATTTTTCTTGAAAACTAACACGTTGACCCTATTTTTCATTTCAATATTTTGAAGTACGCAAAAAATGCTTTAACATAAGTAAAAATTCAAAATCAATGGAGCATTTACTATTTTACAAGCACATGATCGACTTTTTTGAGCTTTCCCTATACTTTGTGTGGTAAATTGAGTGATTTGGGGGGGAAATATGTTCTTTTTTAAATGCCTGTATCTCAAAACCGAGCATGGTTACCTATATTTTTTATTTAAGATTTGTTATCAGCGCAAATAAATCTACCAAATACTAAATGTTTAAGAAAATCAATGGAGATTTAGCCCTTCACAGGAACCAGGCCTTTCACTGATTTATCATAAACAGTAAGAGGAACCCTTTTCACTGACATCACTACAAAGGGACATACTATTAGAATATTGTGGTAGATTTCTTAGGATAGGGCATGCACATATGAAGACATTGCACCCTATGATGCATTACCTTTGACTAGACATGTGCAAGAAGCATACGTGTCAAGTCTCCCAGTTTAGGTGGGAGTCTCCCGATTTTAGGTATTCCTCCCGACCTCCCAATTGGGTAGCCATTTCTATCCACTTCTCCCACTTTTGAAAAAATAATCTTCCACTTTGAGAAAAAATGTACCGCAGTGTCCTGCCAGTGTGTATTACAGACCATGTGCACCCTACATTTTGTTGAGAAATTGAAAATGAGTCGACTGTGTGTGCGCTTGTTAAACCTTTTTTTTTTTTTTTGCTTTTGCTTGTCACTTTTCAAAAGTTACGTTAACAAAAATTGGTGTGCCTTTTGGGCCTTATATGTCAGATATCCGTAAACATTACTCATAAATGTTAATCTCCCGCACCAGAATTTGGAAATGTTGACAGGTATGAAGAAGACACTGCATTGGGCTAAATTACATTGGAAAACCTAGATATGAATTAAACACACAAAACTACTCAAAAAGATGGTCATACTGTGAACATGGGCGGGGGGTCTGTTAAAATCAGGTAACCCATGTTCTCCGGACCACCTCACTGATATCCTGAAACCACCGTGTTTATATACCGTTGTATATTGCTGTACATAAATTCTGTGGTTTTAAATTGTGATGCGCATCTGTACGTATAGACATGTCATCGGTATGGGTATCTATTGATCAGGAAGTAATTGTGTACAATAATACCATAAATTACGCATGGCTTGATATCTGCTTTCATTTCGTAAGGATTTAATCATTTTCATGGCAATAATTTACTAGATTTAATTTTGACATTGTTAGTAATTGGTGACAGTAACTGATGGGTTCAAGTACAGCGTATCATTGATTGATTGATTGATAATACAGGTCACAGTATTATGGGCACACGCAGCTAAATATATACATATTATGAGCACACACCACTAAATACATTGCCAGTACATTCCAATGTAAAACAGTCGCCAAATCTTTCTTGTTAAGTTTCTTGGCTCTAAAGCACTAGGTTGCCATGAACTTGGGATGGACTCGGAATGTCTTTTCCACCAACTCAGCAAAACATTCCTCTCTCAGAGAGGCACTTATATAAACAAAGTTCACAAAAACAGCAATATTGGGATAACTGTTAACAAATTTGATTTGATTTTTACCAAAAAACATGATTAAAGCAGTGGTATGAATGTTCAGCATTTACTTTTTTTTTTTTTGCCTTCAAAATAATCATAATTTCAGCTTTTTCTTTTATTTTCAGCCTATTTTGGACAGTTTGTCACCATTTTCAGCATTTTTGGTGTGTTTTATCAGCCAACTCTCACACCCCTGTTAAAGTGAGATTTCCCAAAAAGATTTAATCAAATTGACATCTAGTCTGTTTTTTATATCTTTATTTTCTTATATTTTTATTACGTTGTATATTCTCAATGTAATTTCATTTATAATAATGCCTAAAATATTCTATCCTTTCTTTCTACTCTGTGGCCATCGCATTGTGGATTGAAAGGATGGTTTGCATTGATAATTTTATGTATGTCATGATTAATATTTTTCTATTCTGATGGGTGAATCTTATAATTTTATCATCTTAATGAAATATCCTGTCCTCTCCTTCTTCTCTGTGGCCATCGCATTGTGGATGGAGAGGACAGTATGCACTCATTGGTTTATGTTTTATTATGATATTTGGAGTCTGGGACTTGACAGGCTTTATGCTTACTTCTCAGTTCTCCTCCACAATGTTGTACTTACAGTTTAATAATGTTTAGTATATTTTATAAATGTAGATGTCTTTAATCTTTTGCATTTGTGGAAGAAATAAATCTTATGTCTTTGTCTTATGTCTTATATTGATGATGTTGATATTTATGTTTCTAAGTATGTTTTATTGTTGATACATTGGTCGAGTTCCGATAGGTATTTTTCTTTTGATTTTGATTTTTTCAAGTATACAGAAATGAAACGATGCTAGGCCTACCCATACTGGTATACAGCTGGATCACTGGATGGTTTAGTGATTGTTTGAGAGTGGTACAAATTCTGCTGTATTAATCAGTCATGACACCAGAATTGATTGACTAAGAATCAGTCAAAAACAAGAAAAGGAATATGAGAGGTGTTCTATAAGGTTGCGTTTTTTTAATGTGGGCACCCAAAAAAGGTGGATTTGTTACATCAAGAAAGATTTATGCATCATATGTCCTATCTTTTCAATGATACAATAAATGTCATGATTTTGGTATCATTTTAAGGATAATTTAATAGACTTTTAAGAAATTATGAATAAAACCCAAATAAAATGTTTATTTAAGCCTAATTAGCCAAGGGGTGGAGGCGGGTACGGTTGTGGCACTATGAAAATTGTTCATCAATTTTTCTGTCATATCTTTTAAAAGATCCTTATAAAATTAGAAAGGCAATTAATTGATTATCAAAGACAAGTTGGAAGTAAACCCAAATTAAGTGGGTAATTAACGCTAATAACTAGTTGAAATAATTATTAAGATATTATATTCTTTAAAATCAAGAATAATTAAGAATAATACCCAAATAAAGGTAATTATTAACTCAAATCAAGCTATTACCATAGCACTACAATCGGGCTCGACTGATTTGGTTTACTGACAAGAGAGGCTCGAAGTCAGTGGCATAGGGACTGCCCCCCCCTGAAAAAAAATCGAGCGGGAAAAATCAGGAAGAAATGTGCACACTCCGGGGGAAAATTGGGAGGTAATGTCTTTGCCCCCCTGACCAAAAAGTCTGGCTACGCCACTGCACGAAGTGCCTGTGGCTCGGCTGTCAGTGGCTTTGTAGATCAGTGTTCTATGTAGAGTCAGTGGATTTATTAAGTTAGTGAACTATATAGGCCAGGGTTGCAAGTGCGACTACATCTAGAAGATAAGCTAGAGACCGGTCCTTTATTGACATATTTTCACCACTGAGGGATATTGATACTCATAACGAGGCCAAGTATAGTATCGTGATGGCGATTTGCCTGTAGGACCCCAACTCCCCACCGCCCCACCACCACCACATGGGCTCCAGAATGTAAGGCTTGCATGTGCAGTTGTTATTGTGTGTTGATGCTTTTCCTGTTTCCTGTAGACTGACAATTTTAAAAGAATTTGTCTTCTGGCAGTGGTTCGTTCCCACCACATGGGCTCAAGAATATAATGGCTTCATGTGCAGTTGTGTCGGTCGGTGTGGTACGGTCATGGCTGACAGCTCGAGACTGCAACAACATCACGCCACCTCTGACGATTCTCGACAAGGTTGTAAAGTTCATGGAGGGGGCATCTGACCATAGATTTGATTTGGTCGATCCATGTGGTTCTAGGTCTTCCAAGCTTCCTTTTCCCTTCGACACAACCTTGCATGATGACTTTCTCTAAGGAGTCTCCACCTCGTCTTGCAATATGTCCAAAATAATTCATCATCTGGCTTTGAACATAAGATAGCAGATGCCTTTTTGGTTGTATCTCCTCTAGGACGCTGGTATTTGATGGCTTCATAAACCAAGAGATGCGCAATATATGTCGCCAACACTACATTTCGAAGGAGGCGATCCTAGACTGGCCTGCTTTTGTCAGTGTCCATGATTCGCAACATGCGAAATCCAGCCTGTTCTGCTGGAAGCTCTTGATCAAGGATAGGACGAAGTCTTTCATTGATGATGTGTAGGATCAGGAGGATTTTGCTGAGATGGGAGATTAGTACAATGGTTCTATTGTTTTTGCATTCGCTGACATCACCTTTTTTGGGAAGTGTGAGGAATGTTGAATTTTTCCAATCAGCGGGCCATCTCTTTGTTTTCCAATTCCTGTTACAGAGATGCTGGATAACTTTCGCACCTAACTCATCAGCATACTTAATCAATTCATCTGGGCCTGGTGACTTGTTGTTCTTAAAGTGTTGTATTGCATTGGTAACCTCTGACAGGAGTATGTCTGGCTCATCCTCACAAGAAACTTCATCTGGATTATCAGGAACACCAATTGTCTCCTGTGAAGAATACATTTCCTCACAGTAGCGTTTCCATCTATCCTTTATTTCTTCACTTTCTGTAAGCATTTTGCCATCTTTATCCTTGATGACTGCAAGTCTTGTAGTGGACTTTCCGGTGAGGTATTTCACAGATCTGAAGAGATTTCTACTGCTGTTGTTCTGGTTGTGATCTACCAACTCCTGTGATTGTGTGAAGGTGTTTTTTATCCTGTAGACTGACAATTTTAAAAGAATTTGTCCTCCGGCAGCTCGAAAATTTAGTGAGTGGATGTTTCCGTCAAAATCAGGCATACAATTTATTCTGTAGCAAAAATGAGGTAATGGGCCCGGGTAATGGGGCATTGGGTACCACAGCCACGTGACGATTTCAGTTAATTTACAATTAGCTACAAAAATACACATTCATTTTAAAATCCTAGCAAAGTCCCCTCCTCAATATTTGTCCATAGTCCTCAACAATTTCTAAACAAATGTGTCCATATATTTGTGAATATCACTGTCGGTTATCCAGTAGAAAGGAATCAGACACCTTAATAGCGCTGCCACCTGATTGCCCACTGCCCAGGTCTTCAGCAGTGGTCCCGCTAAGGCTGTATATCAGGAAATTGGCGCAGAAGCTCAAAAAATTGGCGCAAGAGGTTCCCAAAACAAAAGGTCAAAAATAGGGTTTGGTTATACACAATGTTCACTTATTTCAGTTATATTCAGATTATATTCAAAATTACTCTCGTTTTTGAGGTGATCTTTCCGAAATTGGTAATGGCGAGATGTAGTTTTTTCTTTTTTGTGTCGCTTTAGCGCAAAGTCAAAATCTTTTGTGGGAACACTGGTCTTCAGACTGTGTAGGAATGCGACAAATATTGTCACAATATTGGGCTGACAGGAAATAGTTCTTATTAGCATAAATTGGTGCAATAATATTGTGGTCAATGTGGTACATTATTGTCAACTAGTATTTCCTTCATTTGATTCTCCCTATTAAGAACTCAACATCTGTCAACTTTACTGCCAAAATACTGGTGGCTAGCTAGATCTGTGCAAAAATTGTGGGATTTTGGAGACATGGTTTACTGCTGCTCAGCTATATACAATTTTAAAATGCCACAAGATTGAGGGCACAAGCTGATAAAAACATGAAAAGCAAAAAGTGAATGTGATGGATGCAGATATGCAAGAAAAACTGTCAGCTTGACATCCAAGATATGCAAAAGATGGAAATACATATCAAGGAAAAGCGAGGTACAAATGCTGATGAACTCGGCTCTTGAAGGCTTAGACTCCTGTACTTGAGATGGTTCCAACCGCCGCTTCAGGGAGATTATTCCATATCCTGATTGCAGAGTGCAAGAAATTTCTGTCATGTCTATATGTCCTGGCACCAGGTAAGGGGAGTGTATGAGCAGGCATGGCTACCACGGGGGTCACTTATATACTTTCCTGTTGTGTCATCAGCAAGCAGACCCTCAAATTTTGTATTGAGGGCACAAGCTGATAAAACATCGGAAAAGCAAAAAGTGAATGTGACAGATGCAGATGCAAGAAAAACTGTCAGCTTGACATCCAAGATATGCAAAAGATGGAAATGCTTATCAAGGAAAAGCGAGGAACAGATGCTGATAAACTCGGACTTTGACTCCTTTGCTTGACGGTTCCAACCACCACTTAAGGGAGATTATATATCCTGATATATTTCTTGCAGAGTGCAAGAAATTTCTGTCAAGTGTATATTTCCTGGCACCAATAGGAAAGTGCATGAGCAGGCATGGCTAGGATTTTCAAGAAGCATTGGCTCAAATTTTGTATCCTAATCACTGATCTGGATGATGTGGTGTAATCCCAGGTCGAAATTCCAGTTGATCCCAGTTGAACTGCTTTCTCTGAAACCAGTTGAACCAGTTCAACTGGTTT
>JXSR01S000987.1:49238-63416 GCA_000969725.1 Ophiothrix spiculata | reverse complement strand
CAACAAATTCCAGTTGGACCTAGTTGAAACCTAGTTCAATCCAGTTGATACACCAACTGGTATTCAGAAATGTCAATTTGGATCAACTGGGATTTCATAACTACAACAAATACCAGTTGGACCTAGTTGAAACCTAGTTCAATCCAGTTGAACATAGTTAAGCACAGTTAAGCACAGTTGAGATTTCCAACTGGTTTCAACTGGAATTTTGACCTGGGATCCTAACCCGTTTCACTGACCTCAGTGTAAAAATGATACCGTTTTCACTGACCAATCTTATAAGCACCCTCTTCACTAACCTTCCATAAAAAGCCCTTAAGAGGTTTTCTCAGAGATGCAGTTGCTTACAACTGCAGAAAACGATTTTTCATAAATGGTAAAAATCAAAAAATATTGTTTGCACCCTTTTTGCGTACACAAATTTCAATGCACGCTTTACTAACGCATTAAGTTAATTACACGCTGCATCACTGCGTAATATATACACGGGAAATTATGCAGACACAGATGTGCCATCAAAGTAATCAAATTTTATTTAAAAATTTCTGTTTTTGTCATTTTTCTTGAAAACTAACACATTGACCCTATTTTTTATTTAAAAAAAAAATGCTTTAACATAAGTAAAAATTCAATAATCAATGGAGCATTTACTATTTTACAAGCACATGATTGACTTTTTTGAGCTTTCCCTATACTTTGTTTGGTAAATTTTGGTGATTTTGGGGGAAAATATGTTCTTTTTTAAATGCCTGTATCTCAAAACCGAGCATGGTTAGTATTGGTTACCAATATTTTTTTATTTAAGATTTGTTATCAGCGCAAATAAATCTACCAAATACTAAATTTTTAAGAAAATCAATGGCGATTTAGCCCTTCACAGCTAGGAACCAGGCCTTTCACTGATTTATCATAAACAGGAAGAGGAATCCTTTTCACTGACATCACTACAAAGGGACACACTATTAGAATATTGTGGTAGATTTTTTAGGATAGGGCATGCACATGAAGACATTGAACCCTATGATGCATTACCTTGGACTAGACATGTGCAAGAAACATACGTGTCAAGTCTCCCAGTTTAGGCGGGAGTCTCCCGAATTTAGGTATTCCTCCCGACCTCCCAATCGGGTAGCCATTTCTAGCCATTTCTCCCGCTTTTTAAAAAATCTCCCGCTATCTCCCGCTTTTTAAAAAATAATCTCCCGCTTTGAGAAAAAATGTACCGCAGTCTCCTGCCAGTGTGTATTACAGACCGTGTACACCCTACATTTTGTTGAGAAATTAAAAATGAGATCGTTATGAGTCAACTGTCTGTGCGTTTGTGAGACTTTTTTTTTTTGCTTGTCACTTTTCAAAAGTTACGTTAAAAAAATGGGTGTGCCTTTTGGGCCTCATATGTCAGTTATCCTTAAACATTACTCATAATTTTTAATCTCCCGCACCATAATTTGGAAATGTTGACAGATATGAAGAAGACATTGAATTGGGCTAAATTACATGGGAAACCTATATAAATTAAAAACACACAAAACTACTCAAAAAGATGGTCATAATTGTGAACATGGGCGGGGGTCTGTTCAAATCAGGTAACCCATGTTCTCCGGACCACCTCACTGATATCCTGAAACCACTGTGTTTATATACCATTGTATATTGCTGTACATAAATTCTGTGGTTTTAAATTGTGATGCGCATCTGTACGTATAGACATGTCATCGGTGTGGGTATCTATTGATCAGGAAGTAATTGTGTACAATAATACCATAAATTACGCATGGCTTGATATCTGCTTTCATTTCGTAAGGATTTAATCATTTTCATGGCAATAATTTACTAAATTTAATTTTGACATTGTTAGTAATTGGTGACAGTAACTGATGGGTTCAAGTACAGTGTATCATTGATTGATTGATTGATAATACAGGTCAGAGTATATGGGCACACGCAGCTAAATATATACATGTACATATTATGGGCACACACCACTAAATACAGTTGATATTGTGTGGTGGTGGTTGTTTTCCTGTAGCCATACACATATGGAAAAGTCCTGTGCATCTGCTCAACGTAAAGTTTACACGCCTCTTAAGCACGGCGAGACAGCTGTTAATTTGGCAGTCGCTGTTCTATCTTCTGTCACTATGAGTTTATTTTGATAAAAAGTTAATGCCTTCGCTCGGTATTGTAATCTTATAAGTATACTTTATCATAAAAATCTTACTTCAAACATTTTTCTTATTGAGAAGTGCCCGTGTTTTTGATCTAAAATATCCTCAAAAATATGTTTTTCAATGGCAAAATGGTCATTTTCAGCCATTGGGAAGGGACTTGTCACTTTAAATGTAACCGCCAATTAGCCTGTCTGCCCTTTTTCGATTGCCTTCGGATGGATCATGAATATTTAGAAGACTAACTTTCTAATGATATAAAATATGTCCTGATTGGTTATGAAGAACTGCCCGCGTTTTTGCTGTCTTCTCGGACAACGAAGTCAGAAAAGAATCAGCTGGAACGAAATTTAGTGTACATATGCTGTGCTCATGCAAGCATGTCTATGTAAACAAAACTCGTGCAGTGTAGATGGAGCAGCGTTGAAAAATTTATTGCTCATTTCAGGCTAGAAGTTTTTGATATGATTTTAAAATCCTGCCAGATTCCCCTCCCCGATGTTTGTGCATATAGTCCTCAACATTTTCTAAACTAATGTGTTCATATATTTGTGAATATTGCTGTCGGTTATCCAGTAGAAAGGAATCAAACACCTTTACACTGAGATTTTTGCTTGGTCTAGAAGTCTTGAGACTATTATGTAAGCCTGGCCAACTGCTAGACCAGAGTTCTGTCCAAATTTTAGGCTATAGACTAGTGAAAGGGGCAATGCACTATTGCACTATAGATAACCTTAAGGCCAAGCTGAAGATCATTCAAGTACATTTGTTTGCATGCAATATTCGACTCTCAGTTAAAATAGATTGCATTCACACAGAGCACAGAAAATCTTGGTGATAGCATGCAGGATTAAGTTAGCCGAATTATAACGTACTCTTGTACAATCCTACGGTTAAAATTCCATATTTAGACACTAATGGTTTATTCAGAGTCTGACGATATCCATCGATCGATGCCCATAGACACGCAGTCTTTTACACACGCTATTCCTCGTGCATTGCACGTGTAAAGACTGCACGTCGATGGGCATCGACCGATGTATATCCACAGCACTCTGAATAAACCATTAGACTGCTGAACTGAGATACCAAGTTGCATTCTCATTGCGTGTAGCCGAGAAGATAGTCTGAAGAAAGCAGTCAGAATAGGTATTACTACACCTCTTGAATATTTATTAGTTAATACAGCATTTTTATTGGTTGAATAGGGAAGACGCGCAAAAAGTATTTTTGACTCCTTTTCCGCGTGTGCGTTAATACTCAAGTACAGCCGCGCGGGTATGCGTTTACGCGTTGCACCTTTGTAAAATACACACACGCGGGGAAAAGAGTAAAAACTTCCGCATGGTACTACCGTATGACTCACGGTAAAGTACTGAATTTGTTGACTTTGAGATTTATTTTCAAGTTATATTTTGACTTTTTTGAGGTGTAGTAAAACAAATACAACATGGTTTATTTCAGAGAAGTATTGCAAAATACTGTCCCTCGGTGTTGGATGATGGAGACTTCCTCCCTCGGCTCCGCCTCGGGAGGAAGTCTCCATCATCCAACACCTCGGGGACAGTATTTTGCGATACTTCCCCTCAAACCATGTTGTATTTGTATATAATTGAATCAGATAGAATAGGTGACTAGCTGTGGCTTCCTCCTGACATATATTGTCACAATATTTGGCTGACAGGAAATAGTTCTTATTAGCATAAATTGATGCAATAATATTGTGGTCAATGTGGTACATTATTGCCAACTAGTATTTCCTTAATTAGATACTCTCTACCCTCTCAACACCCATCGACTTTATTGCCAAAATACTGGTACCTAGTAGATGTTTTTGTGTATAAATGTAATTGTGAACAATAGCCCTTCAGAAAAAAATATAGTTATAATTGGCTAATCAATGGTTCACTGCTGCTCAGCTATGTACAATTTAAAAATGCCACAAGATTGAGGGCTCAAGCTGATAAAAACATGAAAAGCAAAAAGTGAATGTGACGGATGCAGATGCAAGAAAAACCGTCAACTTTACATCCAAGATATACAAAAGATGGAAATGCATATCAAGGAAAAATGAGGAACTAATGCTGATGTTATAGCTTTTACATAAGTTTTTTGTTTTTTGTTAGATTTCAGTTTTTAGTTGATCAAAATTAAGGACAGAACCAGGGATAAATTAGAGTCCACACCACTAATAGGTGCCCACTGATAGCAGATGACACAATTACGACACCATTACATGTCACAATGGTTGACCTAAAGCAACTCAAAAACTGTTAAAATGCAGCTTGAGTGCGCAGATATGTTGTGTGTGCAAATAGTGCGTGCGCACACACTCGCATGCATAATGTGTGTGGAAATAATGCGTGCAACAGCATGCTTTTGGAACATTACACGCACTTGCACTCATATCTAGGATGCGTGCGGTGCATGCATATGTATGCGCTGCATGCAATATAGCGCACGCATAATAGGATAGCGTGCGGTGCATGCTATATCATGCATTGATATCTACACGTTTTAAGTTTAAAAAAATATAAATATTATTATTTTGGATTATTCTTGTGACTAGTTATCTACCTGACACTGATACCTATCCATTTCACTGTTACATAAATTACCTATTTACCATGACCGGGGATTGAACCTGAGTCCAGGGATTCCGAGTCCTCAGCTCTCCCAACTGAGCTATTGAAGATCTGCTTGTTGAATATGCTTTAACTCATATTTAAAGTTCAAATTTATAAATCCACTTCTTCAATCAAAGATTTGCAGTATTTTTTTACTAATTATCATTTGATTTATGAGAGTAAAGTACAAAATTAAGTAAAATAAATATTGCTACATTTTAATATGTATGTAGGCCTGTATGACAGTGTTAGAGATTCTATCCACATTTGAGTGACAAAAGTGTGAAAAAATATTTCAGTATAATTAATACCTTTAAATTTGTGAAATGAGTTATTTTAGGTGTAAAAGTGTCTGCATTTTCATTTTTGGTAATTTAAATGGAGTATCTCTTATCGTTTTTAAGAAAATTTCTGATTTTGAGCCAAAAATGGAAAAAACGGCCATTTTTGGGTGACAAAAATGGTCATGTTTTTCGTAATAAATTGTTCTTTTGAAACTATAACTTTGGACTGGAAAGGGCTAAATGGGTGATTCACCCCTCATTTTAAAGGAAATTTAACATTCTATAAGCTGGTATCAATATAAAGTAATTTAAATGAATATAAATTGATGAAAATCCAAAAAGCTACCCCTACCCCTGACGTGTGAAAAAATCAAACAATTTGATAAATTTTACAAATATTTTCATTTTTAGCCCAATTTCGACCAAATGTGCCCTGTACACGGCTATGGGGAAAAATTCAAGTTAAAGATTTTGCATTTTTGACCTATGAAATGAATTAACACCAAATTTCTGTCTAGAAAACTTGTCTTCAAGTTTAAGATTTTGCATTCTTGACCTGAGAAATGAATTATCTACACCAAATTTCTGTCTAGAAAACATGTCTTATTTTATATTTTGACAAAATTTATTTACAGAATAAATTTTTCACTCAAATGTGGGTAAGATCTCAAGCCCAGTCATAAGGCTTTGAGATTCTATCCACTTTTAGAACCAAAAGTGTGAAAAAATATTTCAGTATGAAATATACCTTTATAAGTTGTGAAGTCACACTGGGGGTAAAATTGTTTGTATTTTCAAATTTTGTAGCTGAAAATGGAGTATTATTGGGCATTTTTTAGTAAATTTTAGAATTTTGGGTCATTTTTAGCCCAAAATGACCTATTTTCAACCAATACCCTTCATTTTTTGCTTTTTTTTTTCCCTCTATACTCCTAGCATCCATATTATGCATTAATATTGGTTTGTATGGGACATTTTTCTTAACGTGTTACCTATTTCTTGAGATATGACCTACCCCTCATTTTAAAGGGAATCTCACACTCTACAAGCTGGTGATAATTAGAAGCAGTTTTGACATAAATGCAAAAAGTGAAACCCAAAGAAGAAAATCTAAACTTTTGTAAAAAAATATTTTGAGAAAACAGCTGGTCTTAAAATTTAACAATTTTACTTATAAACATTCCCTACAATTTGTTGAGTAATCCTACTTGTACTTGTTAAAAAAATACTTTTTTGAAAAATCAATTTTGCCTCTTAGCCAAATATCGGTCAAATTTGCCTCATTTTAGTCTATAAAGAAAACATCAAGCTAAGATTTTGCACTTTTGCCCTCAGAAATGAAATCTCACAAAATTTTAGTTTAGAAAACATATTTTGACAAATATTTATTAATTAACTCATCAATTTGTCACACACATGTGCATGGATATAATATGTGATGACTCACCTCGAAAAGGGGGACTTTTCGAGAAACTGATGAAAATAGGCAGCAAAAAATAAAGAAAATAATAAGAATTTTCAGCAGATTTTCTGTTGTAAGACTTGATCAATTTCAACAAGTAAGGTGTCATTTTAAAGCTTAGAAAATGTTGTAACAGATTAAATGATAAACTCAAAATTGATATCATCTTCAAAGTCCCCCCTTTTGGGATGAGCCATCATATATCTGAAACCCTATCTTGAACAACATAAACAAGTCTGATGTAAATTAAGTACCATCAAAAATGTAATTTCCTTGAAATCAAATATGACCAAATGATAAATTATAAAACTAAAATAAACTAGTAAACTACTGTACTATATTCAAGTAAAGATAAGCAAATCTGTAGGCCTACTGCATTTGTTTTGTCCAATGTCAATCTTGATAAATTTGGAATTGCGCATGAATAAAAAAGCAAATCACTCAAGTAACTTGCGAACAGCGCACACATAAAATTTTGGACTTACAAGCAGCGCACACATAAAACTGTGTGCAAATAGTGAATGCACTGCAAGCATTTTCATGCATGCATAAAATTTTCAACTTGCAAACAGCGCACGCATAAAATTGTCAACAATCGAACTGTGCACGCATAAAAGTGTGTGCAGATAATGCATGCACTGCACACAATAGCAACTCTGCATACGCTTGCATGCATGAAAGTGTGTGCTGCACGCTGTGGGGTGCTTGAATAAGTGTGCGGCACGCATCTGCACACACTTTTTTTTGCCTGCATTTTCGTAAGGGCGCGCCTTATTTGTGGTCTAGATTCCTACTTTAGATGTGTCTTTATAAATATTAATGAGAAACACTTTGTTTTTCCCAAACATGTGTAGATATTTGGTGATTTGCCCATGACTTTAGGATCGCAAAATGATCTAGAAGTACCAGCCGTCCGTAACATGGTAAATCTTTGCGATAGTCTAGCAAACAAATAAGCAGCTTAACCCATAATGGAGTGCATCTAAATTGATAGGAAACTTCATTTTATTTTAGAATATTACAGGTTTTAATGCATTTTCACCTCCTGAATGTGAAATTTTGGGACAAACATCATGGTATCTTTGCATATAAGAGAATAGGAATTCTAATTAAGGTGTTTGGTCCATGAGAGATCCGCTCGAGCAATTTTAGTATAAATCGGCATGAATGATATTTTATCGATGTAGAACCGATTTTTAAAATAAAAATTGGGGGTCACGGGACTCGTTTTTGCATGAGAGTCTGTTTAAAAACACCATTTTTGGAGGTTTTGGTGGACAAATTAGTACAGGGGTCTATGGGAAATGTGGCAAAAGTGAAATTATTTAGTGTTGATTCAAAAAATCTGCTCGAGTAATTTTGTTAATTTTTTTTATAAAAGTTGCGCACAAGTATGTTCTTTCAAATAAAAAAATAAAAATTGGGGGTCACGGACCTAATTTTCCAGAAAAATACTAAAATATTGCCATTTTTAGCTTCAAAACACTACTCAGAGAATATGCGCGTGCGTATTGCGGGACTTACCAACTCGGAAACTGGCGCGTACTGGTACGCGTGAACGGCGCATGGACCAAACACCTTAAAGGTGTAGGTTCCCATTTTTGCATGTGTGTAATTTAGTTTAAACTGTTTGACCTTGACCTCTGGAATGCATATTGTTGAATTTAAACAAAAGAAAGTATGCAACCCTGGGGATGAGGCTGTTATGAAAATACAAAAGAAAAAGAAAATAGGTATACCACTAATTTTACATTTTATGCTATATCTCCAAAAGTATAAATAATTTGGAGGTGAAATTCGGGGTGAAATTTTGGATTTAGAATCAGAAAAATATGGTCTTTGATATGGTATCAAAAAATATACTACTTCCGGTTGAGCCCAGGGGGATGAGAATGAGATCGGAACCTACACCTTTAAGGAGGTTGCACCCTACCCTCTGAGGATGACTGCGAGAATGGCAGTGCAGAGAGGCCAACCAGAATTTCCATAAAAAGAGTCTCCAAAGCCAAACATAAATGCAGACAAATAAACAAACGGACAAAAACAAAAACCCTACCGGTCTGATCAGAGCAGTCGTGTTTGTAATGTTGCTCTCCGTGAAAAACAGGATGAACATTATAGCTAACACAGTCCTATCGCATCAAAGCAAATTTGACCTACTTTAGTTTATCTAGAACCACCAGGATAATACCCAGGCTGCAGGAACTCTAAATCATTTATGATTCAATTGTTTAATATGAATCCATCAGAATGGGAAAAAAGACAAGAAACACAGATAGAAAGACATAAATGGACTAAAAACAAACAAATAAAGGAACAAAACAACAACAACAATAAAATGCATCAAAACAAAAGAGAAAACAAAACATTTAAAAAGAAATAAGTTATAGGCCTATATCAATGGACAAGCATGCTTGCTTTAAGGGGGGAAAGCACCTTACTCAATTTTACGTTTTTTGCAAGTTTATTTTGTACCATAACTTTTTAACAAAGTGCTTAAAGTTAATAAAAGTATACATAACCAGAAATAATGTTTTTATCATAATTAACAACAGGGGTGCTCCTTATCTAGCACAAAAATTCACAAGGGCTTCAACTTCAAGTACACATTCATATAGAACTCGTTCTAGTAGTTGTAATTCTATAATCCCATGTGCAGTATAGCCTCAAAAACATTTTTCTACTATGCCATCTTAGACTGGAATGCACTGCCACCTCAAATTCAGTCCATTGGTGATAGGTCTGTCTTGAAAAACACCTGGCTGAGATCCTTAAGACAAGAGTCTGATGATTTTATATGTGTGTAGGCATATTTTTATGGTTTGTCCTTTAATTGTTTTTGTACCTGTTTCCTCCACGTCTAACAGGCACTTTTCTGTTGTTATTGGACCCCATTGGAAATAAGCCTGCACATCTAGCCAGACTTTTATGGATTTACTCTTGTCTTGCAACTTTTTTGTGTTTGCGATGCATCATTCCAGTTTTGGATGGATATGTTTGTATAATGCAAGTAATTATATTGTTGCTAATTTGTATTTTGTAACTTATTTTTCTTGCTATCTATATTATTTTACATTTCATTGCAAGAATGAATAAAAAACATACAAACAAACAAAGATGAAATATAACATTACAAAGAGGTAATCAGAAATTACAGAAATGAAATTTAATTTAACCGCATATGAAATAAAATGAAAATAATGCTAAATAACATGAGAAAATCTATAGTCTTTAAAATTAAACAAACAAAACTATACCAGGATTTTTTGTGTGGTGGGGCACAACTATCAGTTTCCCCCGAATGACATACAACTAAAGAGAAAAAAGTAAAACCAATTTTGTTTACGTATAGCTTTTGAAAAGAGACCAGACGGATCCAGGAATTTTCAAAAGAGGTAAATTATGATGGCGGTAATTTACCGGTAATTTACCATGTAAATTAACCGGTAAATTACCGATTTACATCACTGCAAAGAACGAAATATGGCTACTGGCGCCATTTTCGCCGGTATTAATTTTAAGGAATAAAATCATTAAAAAGCGGCGGCTTATTGGCACTCCAAAATAAGACGGGGCGCGAGTCGGCTGCCATCTAAATCCGCCACTGGGGGCTCAGACAAGCAAAAAAAAAGTCTTTCATCAAGAGCATGGCAAGTTTTTCAACAATTTTCAAAACATTGAAACTATTTTTCTCCTCTTTTCTTTTAAATGTTTTCTCTTATCCCCTTTCTTTTCTATCGTCAAAATCCCAGAATGGACCCCCCCCCCAAAAAAAAAAAACTGACTCTCCCAACTAGGCCCTCCCTCCCTCCGGGCACGCCACTGAAAACTACACAAAAAGATGGTCAAATTGTGAACATGGGTAAGTAGTGAGCTGAGATGTGTAAATATTTTGTTTTACATATCTCAGTGTAACTGTAACTGAAAAATGAGTAGGTAACCCATGTCCTGCGGACCACCTCACAGGTACATTAAAATGGCTGTGTTTATATACCGTTGTACATTGGTGTACATAAATTCTGTGGTGTTAGATTGTGAGGCACAGCTCTACGTAGACATAGTCTGTGTGGATATCTATTGATCAGAAAGTAATTGTGTACAATAATAGCATTAATTATGCATGGCTGGTACCTGCTTTCATTTCATAAGGATTTGATCATTTTCATGTAAATAATATTTTAAATTTAATTTAGACTTTGTTACTATTTGCTTACAGCATATTTTTACGATCTATGCTTATCTCTACTTACAGTAGCCAATGGGTTCATTAAATACAGGTCACAGTGTTATGGCACGCACCACTAAATATATACATTTATGGGCACACACCACTAAATACATTGCCAGTACATTCCAGTGTAAAATACATTGGTCAAAAGTGTTTGCGCACGTTTAAATACGGGCAAAAACATTATTATATCAAACAACCTAGACTCTTAAAAAATTCATGTTTTTTATAGGTGCTTAATGTATCCAATATAAGTAATTTATGTTTCCTCTGATATTTGATCTTCCATAACCATAGAAATGGCCGATTTCCTGGACCATATACAAATACACCACATCCACTTTTTGGCATGTACCTATGTAGTTTATTATTCAATGCTCGTTATCACCATGTAGCCGTAAAGAACATTTTCAGGTAATAAGTTTTCCATCAAATGTGCAGTTATGTATTTAAACTCTGTTTATTATGTGCAGAAGAAAGTACACAATATGTTTAGCACCCCATATTTTCAAATGCGGGAAATGCAATTCTTGTTGATTTTTTTAGATCTCTATGTATGTAAAATTTAAATGCAAAAAAATATGGCCCAAATGATGAACGGCTCTCGAGATATGGCTGGTTAAAGGTTTTGTGCGCAAACACTTGACCGCGGGAGTGTAGTCGCCAAATCTTTCTTGTTAGATTTCTTGGCTAAAATATACTAGGTTGCCATGAACTTGTGAGGGACTCAGAATGTCTTTTCCTCCAAGTCAGCAAATCATTTCTCTATAGGCACTATAGGCATTTCTATAATTTTTTCTGCATTTGAAAGCTTATTAAATTTGCTTTACTACAATAACAGGAAAATTATGATTTGGTGCTTTTATCAAGGTCAAAATCAGTTTTGATCCGTGCACAATTTTTTTGATACACGTGGTATTAATAAAAATAATAATAATGAGAGAATTTTGAGCGCTCATAACAAAGAAAGCCGCTGAGCACTCTACATACTTGTAACAAAACCTTAACACCTTGAGCGCCAAATGGTGCAAATCGCACCAATTGTATGATTTCATTAATAGCTGCCTTATGCAACATTTTCGAAATGTCAAGTTTAAATACATAACCAATCACAAAAACATCCATATTTTTCAAAACTTTTATTGCTTCTCATGAATAAACTTATCAATTCTGCAAGTAGATCATGTAGTAAATCTTCAGAAAAATGTGTCATTCAGGGAAACACTCAAATTTACCAAAAAAGCAGCAATTAATGAAAACATCAAATTTTTGTGTTCGGCGCTCTAAAAGTTAAAAATATACAATTTTTACAAATACACATTACAAACAGAATCATGTACAGGGGAAAAATATGGTTAAATTGTAGGTAATTTCACATGCAGTCACTCAAAATAGTCCTCAAAAAGTTGAGTCTTGAGAGTACGCTTGAACTGACTAGTAGTCATTATTAGAGCAGCGTTCCTAATTTTTGAAACAGTAAATGATCTTTATCCATAGAAATGTGTTCTTGGACGCTGTGAAGGAAATCCGAAAGAGACTTGAGATGAGGATCTGAGAGTGCGAGCTGGTGTATAGCAGCTGAGACATGTTTACACTGAGATTTTTTAATGATCTTGAAGTCTAAAGAATATGTAAGCCAACCGCTAAGCCAGAGTTCTCTCCGCATTGCGATTTTAAGGCTATATTCTAGCGAGAGGGACAATGCACTATTAAATTGATACCCTTGAGGCTATGCTGAAGATCATTCAAGCACATTTGTTTGCATACAATATTCAACTCTCAGTTAAAATAGATTGCAATTTCACATTGTGCAGAAAGTCTTTGTGATAGCTGGATTTAGGTTGTGGTAGACCTTCAAATGGCATAAACTGTTTTGTACTCTAACTTTCAAACTAATTGCATAAACCATATTTTTTGCCCCAAAATTTCTGGAAAGCCTAACTAAAATTTGCATTGGGTTTGAGCATTTTTTGCCAAAATTGACATTTTTGGTCAAAAACTAATATCATCATCATGTTCAGGATAAAAATCTGCTTCTAAAAATGTATACTTTTATATAGTTTATGCAATTAGTTTGAAAGTTAGAGTACAAAAACGGTTTATGCCATTTGAAGGTCTACCCCAGCCTTAAGTAAGCCGAATGATAACCACTGAAAATCCTTATGGTTAAAATTCCATATTTAGACACTAAGACTGCTGAACCGAGTTACCGAGTTGCATTCTCAAGGGCATTCTCATTGCATATAGTCTATAGCATGTATAGAAAGCAGTCTAGCAAAAATGACGAAAAACCCACGTAACCAAAAGAATCTTTGGGAACAGGACTATTGAATCAGATAGAATTTAAGGTGACTATCTGCGGTTTCCTTCTGACATTTATTGTCACAATATTGGGCTGACAGGAAATAGTTCTTATTAGCATGAATTGGTGCAATAATATTGTGGTCAATGTGGTTCATTATTGCCAACTAGTATTTCCTCAATTTAGAAGTTCTCTCATCTGATGACTTTACTGCCAAAATAGGTGGCTAGGTAGATCTGTGCAAAAATTGTGGGATTTATAAATTAATGGAAACATCACTCTAAAATAGACAGCCAAAACAAAATGCTAGGATCAATCAATCAATCAATGATACACAGTACTTGCATGAAATGCATACCCCATGAAGGAGTCTATTCGTACAGGGGACCAACGGCTTTATGTGACTTCCAAACCACGGAGCAAGTAGAGTAAACTTTCTTACCCAAGGAAACAAGGAGAAAACCGCCTAGCCCGAGGCACGAACCCACAACCTCTGTATTACGAAATCTGTGCTCTAACCGCTTGGCCATGCTCCCCTGGCCCATAAAGTAGCATAAATATGTCAACTTATTTCCAATCCTTAAAATGAAAAGGGTGAAACAAACCAAAGAGACAGAAGGAGGCCAAGTTATGGAAATAAGCCATTCAGCCAATTCCTGGTTCATAGATGATGTGGATAAATGGGTCTTCACCTGAGAGAAAGGAATTCTTGTTATTTGTTGATTTGATGGCATTGGGCAAAGAATTGCAGTCAAGAATACTTTGGAGCCCAGGCTGGTATCCCTTGGAACATGACGATTGCAAGCACTAGAGTGTGTATATATTCTTCAGATATAGCTAATTGAATTGAAATAACAATGGCTGTCAAAAGATTAGATTATACAAGTTCATTGTTGTTGTTGTCATATTCTGTTCTTCTTGGGTGGTGTTGTGCAGGAGGTTCAGCAGACATTTCGGCCATATGGCTGACTCCAGTAGCCATATTCAACAAAGGACAACCATATACTTACCATTGTTTCCATATTTTGTTTCATCCAGGGTGACATTGTGCAGAAGTCCAGCAGACATTTCAACCATGGCTGACTCAAGTAATTAGACTCTACAAAG
>JXSR01S000985.1:37341-49349 GCA_000969725.1 Ophiothrix spiculata | reverse complement strand
CTCTTTTTCGAGTGGATAACAGCTGTTTTTGAGTGGTTTTCACTCTTTTTCGAGTGAATTTGCATTCACTCGTTTTTCACTCTTTTTACATTTAGAGAGTATATTGAACATCAAACAACTAGGCAGAGTTCAAAATGCTGTAATGTAAAATCGGACGGGGACAACACTCCTCATTGAGACAGCCAGGAATCGTCAACTGAAATTCCTGGGGCATATACTCCTCATGTGGAAAGAGGAAACCTAGTCTCTTAATTCCAGAGACTTATTTTTAAGTCTAAAAGACTTTTTGTTAAAATTACAAAGCTTTTTTGAGATTTAAAATAAAAAGTCCGTCAAAAAGACTTATTTCAAATAAATCCTGTATATTGAAAAAAGAATCCACAAAGCAGTTAATAAAGTGACAAGAGACTTACGTTTTAATCTAAAAGATTTACTTTCAAATCCAAAAATGTTTTTTTCATTTTAACAAGTCTCCCTATAGATTTAAAAATAAGTCTTTGGAATTTAGAGAGATAGTCTGCTACCATTTTTGGCTACGAACACTGTTTTTGAAATACATCCACTATCTACTGGGGATACAGATAGCTCAAAGCCGCTCTAGCTGAAAAAAAAAACCTTGAACAGGCGCCTGCTCCACAGATGATGATGTTCACATCTCACATGAAATTTGCCCATATTTATGTTGGGCAAAAGTATCAATTTTGTGCACGTGTTCAACGGCTAAATGTTGCATTTTGGACACACCTATTAATAGCAAGAAACTTTACTCTATTTGCTTCGTGCTTCGGAAGGCACGGAAAGCCGGTTGGTCCCAAGTGATCCTGATACACTGCCGGATGTAAAAGAAGAACGTCACGGGCTATTCGAAAAGATTACGGAAAACTTTCCCCGGTCATGTTGATTATACCTTCAAAAGCATATCATTTCTCTATACACTGTGTTACTGTTGGGCAATTTTTTAGCGTTGGTTAAACTATGAACAACCCAATTGTTGGGTAAATAATATTAACCAACTGTTGATGACATTTTATCCAATATTTGGGTAATTAGCTAAAACTTTTACCCAACAGTTAGGTTATTAGCCAACATTGTACGCAACGTTGGTAATTATTTACCCAGAAGTTGGGTTGTTCATAGTTGAACCAACGTTGGGTAAATTATTTGCCCAACGTTCTAACAGTGTAGGACTGGAGAGCTTCGCGTTTGACTCCAATTGGAGTGTTGCGAAGCAGTGGCGTGCCCAAAGGGGGGGGGGGGCCGGGGGGCACGTGCCCTCCCCCCCCCCAGTTTGATGAGTCAGTCGGGGGAAACGGCCCATTCGGGTATATTGACACAAAAAAGATAGAAAAGAAAGGGGAGGAGAGAAAAAAATCAAAGGGAAAGAGAAGAAAATACCTTGAATTTCCCTTTGTTTTTGATAATTTAGGTATGAAAAAGCAAACATTTTGCGCGCTTCGCGCGAAATTCCTATTATTCTGTCAATATTCAGTCAAAATTTGCCGTGTTTTGCGTTAATTGAATTATTATTTTTTTTTTTATCAGAGTGCCCCTAAGCTTTGCAATAATCTTTGATCTATTTGATTTTTGATCTATTTTTTTTTCATGAAATCGCTGTTCTTTCAAAGTTGCCCCTTATCCTTAATTTTTAAAACTCGCACATGAGCTCACGTGTACCACAATTTGTATTTAGGTCGGTGTGCCCAGCGTTCCCGGCCCGCTAAGCCTGTATGTCGCGAAATTGGCGCATAAGCTCAAGAATTGGCGCCGCCGTTAGAAATTATGGGCCCCGGGACAAACCTTAGCCACGTGCCCTTTAATAATGGGTCATGTCAGAATTAACCTTAGACAAATCAAACTGGATGAAAAGGAAATATCGGAGCTAATCTTTTTTGGAGCAAAAATGGTGTGAGGGAAATAATGTAATGTTTTGTAATTCGCGCATAGTGCGGCGCGAAAAAAATCCGTCAAATCTGCTAATTTCATCTAAAAATCGTTTTTAAATTTTTTGAAATTAGTGCAAAAAATTGCCAGTGTTGACTAAAATCAACATAATATCTTGAAATTTACGCGAAGCGCGCATTTTTTTTTATTTACATCTAAATTATCAAAAACAAGGGGAAATTGAATGAGAAATTTCTGTTGGTAACGTAATGCGAGGGAACAACGGGGGAGAGGGTTTGTAACTAGGGGCAAAATATGCTGAAACTGAACCCATGAAAATGTTCCCTAGGTCCATTGCATTTTCTTAGGCATGTCAGGGGAATTTTTTTTTGGCGCAGTGTCCTACTCGAACCCCATGATGTACGAACTCTTTATCATCTATGAATCTTTGGAGAAATTCTGTGATTTTTTTCTTTCCCCTTTTATTTATTTTATAATTTGTATTACTTTTAATTTTTTTAAAATTTGATTTCGGTTTTTGTTTTTTTTTTTTTTTTTTTTTGGGGGGGGGGGCATTAAGGCAATATTTTAAGGGGCCCGTTCAGTAGCTGCTGAAGTCAAAATCCTTAGCGGGACACTGTTTGTAGCCAGATGTAAATACGATGCAACAATACGAGTTTGTAACCGTGCTGTTTGCAATTTTTGCAACAGTTGGGTAGGACTGCATTATTGTAAATATTTTTAGACTGAATATGAAACATTTTTCAGGGAACGTAAAGTAAGAACAGATTTCACGCAATTCAAAGTTGGTGTTCTCTCTGAGTATAATAATATAATTGTATTCGAAAATATTCCAATTCACATTTGGAATTAGATTATATTCAAGTTTACAGTTAATTAAATTGACTTAGGTGTTATAAAATACAGGCACCGTTAACATGGTTAAACAGTAGACATGCTTGATGTGTTTAAAATTACCAAAATTGCTCCAGGTGGAAATTATATTACCTTTAAATATAACCAGTAAGCTAAATCAAGTAAATCTCCAGTGGCGTAGCCAGGGGTGGGCAAGTTGGGCAAATTATTTGCCCACCTTGGACATTTTTTGGAGAAATTTTGAAGATCTGGGAGAAAAATTTAAGAGTGCAGGAATTGCATTTCCCCAAAAAATTTACGACAATTAGTGCTGATGAAAATCGCTAAAAATTAGGTTAACAACTTCATAAAGCATAATATTTATATTTGGCGTTTTTTCTTGAAAAACTCGGCCGAGTCGACCCCTTTGGAAGTGCTGTAAAGTCGCATAATTTGGAGAAATCTTGGATGGTTTGCCCACCCTTGGAGAAAGGTCTGGCTACGCCACTGTAAATCTCAAAGTATTTCTTCAATAAATCTTGTTTTTTATCAGTATATCATTTGACTAAAATAGTTCTCCCACATATATATGTTTATTTAGTGGGCAAAAAGTCCCTGTTTGGCATCCGTATGAAGGTGTTTCTATATTTTTTTCCAAGAATGGAAAACGTTTATTGACTGGAATTTAACTATAATTACGGTTTAAGATGTGTTCATAAAGAAAACAACGTTATGAAACATATTATTTCAATCTTTTGTGATATAACAACTGTATGTTGACAACTAACAAAATTAAAAACCATATTTTAAAAACGTGTATCGTGTATAATAGTGCAACGGTCGATTGCGCAATAGACAACAGAACGGTGTGCTGCATGTTCCCACACCGCTGAACAGTGTTGGCGCGAATTACAAACAAACGTGGAAAGAGGCATGCTTGCAAAATATCGTTTTTTGGATAAACATTGTTTCTGTGCTTGAAATTTTTAGCGATGGTAGTTTACATATAATTAAATATAATTGTGGTATTGAATATACCAGAACACAGTCTAAAACGAAAATCGGAAAATGTGGAAGAAATTTCATTTTTTTTTAAAAATGCTGTGTTTAAAAATACTTGATGAACATTTTTCCTTTTGATTTTATTCATTTTATATAACTATAAGCTTGATTAACAATATGCAAAAAGTTCCAAGTTTATAGAATGTATCGGTTTCTTACAAAGTAAGGAAATAGCAAGATTGTCTCGGAAGAAACTTTTATGCACATTTTATGTAAATTAGCTTAGAAAATACACTTCTACATTTGCAAGTTACTGCAGACTCCATAGAGACATGCACTGGAGTGTTTTCTCCAAGTTTATAACAAAATTTTGATGTAATACGCCCATGGCCAGTTTTACCCTTCCATGGGTCTCGTCCCGATTGCCTACTAGTCCACGTATATGTGTAACGCCGCGGCAAAAGGGTCCAGTTGTCGGCTCGTACATGTTGCTCCTTGTAGCATATCTAATGTATGGTATTTGTATACATCAGATATGCTACAATGAGCAACATGTAGGAGTAGACAACTGGACCCTTTTGCCGCGGCGGTACACATATGCATGAGGGAACAACAAATAATTGCTGTACATTTCAATAGCCCTACTTGATTTGGCGTCTAAATAAAACTTTCTGCGCACGCATAGTGCCGGGCAAGGAACAATGGATATGACCGCGCACACTGCCGGGCATGACGTCCTATGTCAACTCATCTATCATGTCTCTACTTTACTGTACAACCCGGACAATAAGAACGAGGGACTTACACTCCTGCAACACCGGATATGATATCCATTTGAACAGATATGGTAGATTAATGGTCTCATGGTACATTTCACCCATTTTTGCCAGTCTGTAGTCTCACATATAGGATAACCCCCTCCGAGCATTCATCATAACAACCTCGATAACTCGGATTCAAAAACGTCGTACTAATTACTGATGATCGTTACTTATGACAGCATCATTAATAGCCAATAAGTATACACACGAACCTGATGTGATGTGCTCTGAGATTGTATGCAGTCTTTTAAATACGTCAATGGTATCTAATACGATGCAGCTAATGTAACCAATTCGTTATGGTTAGATGTATCAACATGCAATTTAATACTACCAGAAAATGATAACAGACAAAGCACCTTTCGCAATACTAAAATGTTTGCTATAAAGATGATGCTTGTTTTTGTTTTTCTTTGTTCATGTTTCTCTGCAAATATAGTAAAGTTACGTTTTCTGCATATTATGATAAATCGCAATTGAACCAATGGCTAACCACTGCGATGTTGTATGGGATTTTTCAAATAAAACTGATTTGATCCGGTATTATACATATTTACCATCAGAATGGATAAACTATGATTTCATCATGCCAATATTTATTCTCTTTGGAATGCTTAGCAATATTTCCTTCATTTGGACTGTTATCAAAACACCAACTCTACACACCAATACTTATGTATATCTAGTCAATTTATCTGTGTCTGACACGCTGTTTCTGCTCGTATATAATATTCCTGAGATAATATTCTATCACACACGTATCATGAAAAATTTGTTACCACCATTTGTGGGTTACTTGGCAACTACTTTCTTCTGTGTATCGGTAGGAACAATCACCCTCGTCTCATTTGAGCGATTTTTGGCAATTTGTTATCCGATCAAACATCATTTAATTAAAGGTAACAAGCGAACTATCAAGTTAATATTTCTAGTATGGATAACGGCGCTAAGTGTTTCGATTGTTATTACAGCTTCGGAATTATTTGCAGAAACATTTACACTATGCTTAATATGGCCTGAAGACAGTTTTTACCGCGAATATACAGAGACCGTAACATATAACATGGCTAGTGGTACGCATTATACTATTTCATATGTACTAAGTTGTTTAATATTTGTATTGTTGTTGTTTTTTAATATAATTGCATACCTAAAAATATATCAATCCCTAAAGAAAAGGAATAAAACTTTTAGAACAAACTCATCGAATGAGACAAATCTACGGCAAACGGCAACAATGTTGATAATTAATGGTGTATTATTTTTCGTTTGTTGGTCTTTTACAATAACATCAGGCTTTCTTTTAATTATATTAATGATTTATAAACCAACTGTTTTTTACCAACTTAATAATCTGTACTCGCTTTGGGTTTCACCGATTTTATTTAACGTCAATGCATCATTGAATCCATTGATTTATCTAATTACTAATTCTAGATACAGAAGTGCATTTGGAAAGACCTTTTATTCCTCCAAAATGCAGCGTGATGTGTATGCAATTCAACTTGCGGCAATCGATAAGCCTTGAAACTTGTGTATTAAGAATACAGTACAAGATTTTTAAAAATGTGTTCACTGTAGAAATGAATATCTTTTCCTAAGAAGATAATGGCAAATTATTTTGACCTATGACATCAAAATTATCAAATTCGTGTGAAATAATCTGATGAAGAATATCAAAAATTCAGATTAAGCTCTGAAAACTTGACTAACGTTGAAATAGTCCGGACCGAGTCGTTTCTACGTGAATGTTAGTCAATCACAATACGCTGGACGACAAGCAACGAGTAAAGATGAAAAATCAAAGTTTGTTGACCGATAGTAACGAGTATCAGCGATACGACGGCAACAAGTGACGAGTGGTTGGTGAAAAAAACGCAGACTTACTGATAAATTAAGAGTTTTGCTTGACGTTGGGTCACGACTTCTCGACGATGAAAAACTGTAAGCAACGTAGTGAGGCGACAAATACAGACCTTGGCTGACGTAAATGATCGAATGGTCACGGCAACAGTAACGTGACTTGAAATTTGTGCGGGTGCAAGGTTGTTTGATTAAAATCACGTTGATTTAACTCACCTATTTAAATCGCGATTTAAATCACTTGGATTTTTTTCTTTTTAAATCACTGATTTAAATCATTTTTCATAAAAATGTGTCTTTTTGTCCTTGTTTTCTTCTTTTTTCACTGTTTTTTTTTTCAATTGAATCATTTCAATTTCTTCTCTACTACTAGCACTTTCGAAACAGTTTAAAAGAACTTGCACCCCTGAAGGATGATTTGAAATAAGTTTCAATTAATCTTCATTAGATGCAAGAACATAACTATATACAAACATTTTCCAAACAACACCGTTTTTAACAATGAACCCATCTCATGAAACATGACGATCAAAGAGCGCAAGTCGTTACCAATCTTTGAGTTATTCTGTTATATATTTTAAGCAAATGTTCAAAATTGAGTTTTAGAGCTAATAATGATTATTGACTGGAATATGTTACAAACCCCAAAACCTTCATGCAAAAGTGCTTGTATTTTGTTGATAAATCCAAAAGTGTGTCATTTTCTAATACTGTTGGGGCTCGCCAATAATTACAACACAGTAGCCATTTAAGATGCTGAACAGTTTGCAACTTGAAAATGAATGGTCAGATCAAGTGAAATGTTCAGCAAACATTTATGTTGTACTCTTCTTATTATTATTTAGCTAGAAAAGAGGCCAGGCTGCCATTCAAATCGGAATCAAGAATTGCACCATTAGGCACTAATATGTACATGTAGATGCTAATCATAACTTTAAATGTAAACATCTTAATTTGAATTTTGGATCTATTCCATTTTCAAAGCTTTGAAAAAGATCACTTGTTTCACAGCTTTTTCAGTCCCAAGGCAGTTGCGTATCCTGATTGACACCAATCACTAAATGTAAAGATTTTTTATTTTTGTAACTTTTGTTTCATTTAATTTAGTGGATTATTTGTCAAATGTTAATACATATTTCAAAAGAATGCTTGTCACCTGTATTTGGTCTAAAAGCAGTTCAAACACACTTTAAACCTGTTTTTTGTGATCATGTTTTTTTTAATTCTAAAAAAATCAAATACATCTGATTTAAAAAAATTTAAAAATCGTGATTTTTATCCAAAAAATCAGATTTTTTTATTTTTTTTGTATAATCAAAAAGATCACCAACCCTGTTCGGATGGTACTATCATTCCTTCTCACATCCCTGCAACACACTGTTGTTGACACTGCCAGTGTATTTTGGGATGACATAGAATAAGATTTGATGTCGTTGAGATCTCGTCAGCCACCGCAACCCTCCGTTCTTGGACGTTTCCATGATCGTTGGTAGCAGTCTGTATACGTTTAGAGGTCGTCATAATTTCGTCGGTAATAGTTTCAGGTCGTCACAATTTCGTTGGTAATAGTTGAACTATTACCAACGAAGTTGTGACGACCTCTAAACGTATACAG
The DNA here is from genome assembly GCA_000969725.1 of Ophiothrix spiculata. Taxonomy (NCBI): domain Eukaryota; kingdom Metazoa; phylum Echinodermata; class Ophiuroidea; order Amphilepidida; family Ophiotrichidae; genus Ophiothrix; species Ophiothrix spiculata. The sequence continues at coordinate 41,312 of JXSR01S000985.1, read as the reverse complement.
ACTGCTACAGACGATCATGGAAACGTCAAAGAACTGAGAGTTGCGGTGGCCAACGAGATCTCAACGATATCAAACCTTGTCATCTTTGTCGTTACCCCCAATACGTCCTAATGTAAACGCACCTTTAGGTGCGTTTACATTACAACGTATTGGGGGTACCGACAAGCAACGTAGACCTGCGAATTGCAGTTTTGAATTTTACGCCAGTCAGTTCACGTTGGCACACGCCTCTAACCTACGCAGGTTTTCGTTACTATCGGTCGCTTTCAGTTACAAGTTTTGAAATTTTGGGATGACATAGAATAAGGTTTGATATCGCTGAGGTCTCGTTGGCCACCGCAACCCTCAGTTCTTTGACCTTTTCATGATCGTTTGTAGCAGTCTGTATACGTTTGGAGGTCGTCACAATTTCGTTGGTAATAGTTCAACTATTACCAACGAAATTGTGACGACCTCTAAACTGTTACCAACGAAATTGTGACGACCTCTAAACGTATACAGACTGCTACAAACGATCATGGAAACGTCAAAGAACTGAGGGTTGCGGTGGCCAACGAGATCTCAACGACATCAAATCTTATTCTATTCTATTTATTTGATTTTTTTAGAATTCAAAAAAAAACACGTGATCATAAAAACAAGGTTTAAACTGTGTTTAAACTGCTTTTAGACCAAATACAGTTGACAAGCATTCTTTTGAAATATGTATTAACATTTGACAAATAATCCACTAAATTAAATGAAACAAAAGTTACAAAAATAAAAAAAATCTTTACATTTAGTGATTCAATTGGCGTCAATCAGGATACGCAACTGCCTTGGGACTGAAAAAGCTGTGAAACTAGCGGTCTTGTTCAAAGCTTTTAAAAATGGAATAGATCAAAAATTCAAATTAAGATGTTTACGTTGTTTCAGGAAGCAAAGGAGTGGACTTGATTGTCATCTAAAGTTATGATTAGCTTCTACATGTACATGTTAGTGCCTAATGGTGCAATTCTTGATTACGATTTGAATGGCAGCCTTGCCTCTTTTCTAGCTTAATAATAAATAAGTAGAGTACAACATAAATGTATGCTGAACATTTCACTTGATCTGACCATTCATTTTCAAGTTGCAAACTTTTCAGCATCTTAAAAATCCTCTATGGCTACTGTGTTGTAATTATTGCCGAGCCCCAAAAGTAATTAGAAAATGACACACTTTTGGATTAATCAACAAAATGCAAGCACTTTTGCATGAAGGTTTTGGGGTTTGTAACATATTCCAGTCAATTATCATTATTAGCTCAAAACAATTTTGAACATTTGCTTAAACTATATAACATAATAACTAAAAGATTGGTAACGACTTGCGCTTTTTGATCGTCATGTTTCATAAGATGGGTTCATTGTTAAAAATGGTGATGTTTGGAAAATGTTTGTATATAATTGTGTTCTTGCATCTAATGAAGATTAATTGAAAATTATTTCAAATCATCCTTCAGTGGGTGCAAGATCTTTTAAACTGTTTCGAAAGTGCTATGATTCAATTGAAAAAAAACAGTCAAAAAAAAAGGACAAAAAGACACATTTTTATGAAAAATGATTTAAATCAGTGAAAAAAGAAAAAAACAAACAAGTAATTTAAATCGCGATTTAAATAGGTGATTTAAATCATCATGATTTTAATCAAACGACCTTGTACCCGCACAAACTTCAAGTCACGTTACTGTTGCCGTGACCATTTGATAGCATTCGTTCCTTTACGTCAGCCAAGGTCAGTATTTGTCGCCTCACTACGTTGCTTTATACAGTTGTTCATCGTCGAGAAGTCGTGACCCAACGTCAAGCAAAACTCTTAATTTATCAGTAAGTCTACGTTTCTTTCAGTAACCACTCGTCACTTGTCGCCGTGGTGTCGCTGAAGCTCGTTACTATCCGTCAACAAACTTAGATTTTTCATCTTTACTCGTCGCTTGTCGTCCAGGATTTTGTGGTTTTGGAATACGTTACCCTACGTCGAGGGCAATGTCGTCGTAATGTAAACGCAGCTTTACTGACTCTGATCGACCTGGGATAAGTTAACTAACAAGCTAATGTCTTTGGATTCAAAGCCTACAAATCAAGCAGGCTGTACTAACCAACCCGACTAGCTGGGTAGTTAGATAAGCATGCTCGAGCTTGGGCTAGTCGTGTGACCAGTTAAACTATCAATAAGCTCTTTTATTAGACGGCTTTAAGGCTACAGTCCTTTTTTCGTCTCGCTTGGCTGAACGTCATGTTTACTGCAACTTTTTGCCCTATACTTCGTCATCATCATCATTCTTCGACTTCCGTCGAGATACATGACACACATCACTGCGGCAATTTAAGGCTACAGTCCCTTTTTCGTCTCGCTTTGTTGAACGTTGTGTTTACTGCAAGTTTTGCCCTATACTTATACATGACAGAATATATGTTTGCGTACACAAGGACTACAGTCTCTAGTTTACACGTAAACCTTTACTAGTGAATTCATATCCAGGATCAGGTTAAAAATGGCGTCCACAGGATACTTCGAAAAAGTCAACACCATTTTATCACTTATGGAATCAATTTAATCACTTTGCATGACTTTATTTCGTAGGTTGAATATTTCAACATGTATGACAATATCACAAATCGCAGATAAAATAAATTCCTCGGTTGAGAGAAATGAAACGACAATTGGAATATTAAATTTTCTTGACCTATCAAAGGCGTATGATACTATTGACCACCAAATTCTCCAGTACAAGCTAGAATATTATGGATTCCGAGGGATAGCTCTCGATTTGTTTAAAAGCTACTTGAGCAATAGAACACAATATGTATCATATAATGACTGTAAATCAAATTTTAAACGTACTTTGTGTCGAGTTCCACATGAACAGGGTTCAATACTCGGCCCATTACTGTTTATTCTCTACGTAAAAGGCATTACTTATGCGTCAAATATGCTAGATTTTATACTGTTTGCTGATGACACCACTATTCTCAATTCACATAGAAACATTAGCAGCAAGTTGAACTTAATAAATAGTGAATTGAAAGAAATAAGTAATTGGTTCAAAGCTAATAAATTATCTGTAAACGCAAGCAAAACAAATTACACGATCTTAGGAACACCCTATATGGTTTTAGCAACAGAAGATTTTAAAGTGATTTTAAATGAAACATTTTTAGAAAAAAGTCAAAAATACAAAATTCTTAGGTGTCATAATTGACGAGTGCCTAACTTGGAAAAAGCACATTAACTGCATATAGAAAACAGTGTCTAGAAATATTGGTGCCATGAATAAACTGAAACATTCTATTCCTAAACGAGTGCTACATATATTATATTGCTCATTAATACTACCGTATCTTAACTATGGAATACTTATTTGGGGAAATACGTGTAAATCATACCTCGATAAACTCATCAAGCTTCAAAGGTGGGCCATAAGAACAGTATCTGGCTCCCACTATAGAAGTCATACTGGTCCTTTATTTTTGTCCAATAATGACTTACAGTAAGTGATATGTATAAGATGGAACTTGGAGTATTTGTATAAGTATTCAATTAACGATCTACCTGCAGCATTTAGTGACTATTTTACAAAACGATCTGATATTCACGAATATTCAACAAGACAAGTTAATGGTTTTAATACAACCAAAAACAAAAAAATCCTTTTCCGATCGTGGCGTCCGAACAAGTGGTCCCGTTCTTTGGAATTCACTATCAAAAGATCTAAAAAATTCTTGCTTCGTGAAATCTTTCAAACAAAAACCAAATTATTCTATTAGACACATATAAGTATACGAGCTTTGAGCATGTCCTTGTCTTGTCCTTCGTAATGTTATTTCTTTTTTACCTGTTCCTTAGTTATACTGTTTATTGTTTAAGGGGTAGGCTATAATTTACCCCTATGCCTATTCCTCCATAACGTCTTGTTCTGTCTATTATTTTATTTAAATTATTTATAGGTG
>JXSR01S000985.1:11572-22341 GCA_000969725.1 Ophiothrix spiculata | reverse complement strand
CCCCCCCACACACACACACACAATATCAATGCCCTCATATCCAAAAGACTCAACTTAATTACACATTTTTTAATCAAAAGATGCGTAAAAGATGTAGGACTGAAAACATATAATACGCGTCTGGTACAGCAAACTAACTTTGCTTTAATATCCAAGGTATTAATAAGTTATATTTTAAGATATGTTTAAATCTGCATTAGTTATATATGCAGTTCAAAATACGCGGAATAACGATTTTCAATTGCAATGTCGCATAAACCAACGAATCGTACAATTTTGACGAAAATTGTAGAAGACAGATCAACCGGTATATAATACCAACTCTTATCAAGAAATTTTTTGATTGTATATTTTATCTTATTTTTGGAAACCCGATATAAATCATTCGTGGACACTCTGTATTATAGTTATTATGACTAACCGACACCGTGTGTAAAGGTCGTCAGGAAATATTTGAACTTCAGAGGAAATTGACCGGTTGGTGTAAAATATGATTGCAAATGAAGTTCAAAGTACGATTGAGTGTTGTATAGTAAACTATCATTATTGTGTTTGTTGTACATGCCAAAAGACCTGATATTGAATATTTGAGTTGGTTCTTTTTATTTACTGACTGGCAGAACAGCGGAAGTTAACATGAATTGGCTAATTGAGTAAGTAGGATAGGTTTATAAAATGTAAATTATAAACAAACCTATGTAGATTATTAAAGCAACCAGCTAAGGCGTTTGATTCAAAACTCGTATTTAACGTTGTGTTTTGAATTCAATTTGTAAAGTTATCATGTTTACACTAGCAACTCGACTGAATTAATCTACTTTTCAAAGCTGACTTAAAAGCATTACGGCTTTCCCTATTGTAAGATTATTGTGTAGAAAAGATAAAAAGAATGAAAAACACATATGCTTAAAGTAAATTGAGTAAAGTGAACAAATAAAGTGAGCATAAAAGTTGGAGTTTGGAGGATGCGTGTTTTAATCAAAAACAGAAAGCAATAAATTGCATCAAAAAATATAAATATACCTTACAATTCTTGCAGTTCACCCAAACTTGATGTCGATCACAAAATGACAACATCAAATCGAGAGAAGCTTAACTACGCTGTCGGATGCTACACAACGGCGAAGTCCAAAGACAAAGTTCCGTTAGACATTGCAACATACATAAGAGAAGAGTTCGATAGGAAATATGAAATGAGTTGGCATTGTATCGTAGGTGATGGGTTCGAGCACTGTACGTCATCTGATGGGTTAGGCCACAAAATGAAGTTTGCTGTTGAAGATGTTGATGTGTATTTATTCCGTCACAGGACTGATTCAGAAACAAAGACAAGGTATTTTGTATTGTAAATTGAATCAAAATTGAAAAAAAAAAAGATATTTCAAAATAATGCTTCACTACTTTTGGGCTGTGTAAGCTTGTTTTAGAAAAATGATAACAAACCGTTATCATGGTTATTGAGACTCAGTGAAGCAACACGAAAACATCAGGACTTGAGAGAGATGCATAATTAATTTTCTTTTGTATACATATTGTTTACTGATATTTTTAAGTTTTAATTCAGAACCTCATTATATTACGTGTAGATTCACAGCTCTATGTGTTTCTATTAAAACACGATAATATTCAGCTAGAATGATTCAACGATCAAAAGTTGTATTCTTTCAAAATTTTGAATTTAATCAATTGAATAATATTTGCTGCTATATACTGTATAAATGATTTTGTGTATTCTGAACGTATGATTGAAATGGTTGCTTTACAAATAAATTCATAATATGAGATTTTTATGTAAAATTATCCATCTATAATATATCATGTATATCTTTCTCTGCACAGTGCTACTGATTACCCAGCTATATCATCTAACGATGAATCTCTCATAGAGACATGTCATATGGACACCAGACTGCAGAACCACACTTTTGACTGTTTAAGAAGAGCTATGGAGTCGAATTTAGACAACTTTCATCGAGCTAAATACATTGCTTCTGAATTTGATTTAGAATATGGCGGAGGATGGAATTGTGTTCTTGGACATCATGGGAGCTTTGCTGCTAGTGTTCAACATGATCATAAGTGTTACATATCTGTTGTAAATTTTGGGGTGGAAAGCTTGCAAATTCTGCTTTTCCGATGTTGACCAGTACCGAAAAGAAATTTTGTCATAATTTGTATGCGCCAGGCCCGTAGTCAAGGGGGTGCGGTGGGGGCGTCGCGCCCCAAATTTGACAATGTACAAAAAAAGGTCCACCAAAATTCCCTCAATGTCCATAAAATAGCACCTAAAGCACCAACACACGTAAATGTAGGTTGTTTCTTAATAAAATACTACGCAAAATGCTTATAAAACAACTGAAAACCGTTGTTTGTTTGTTTGTTTGTTTGTTTTTATTTTTTGCTTGTAACTTTGTCAAAACCACTGAAATTAGTTTAAGGTCAACCAAAGCGAAAATGTTTCCTCCAAAAGTTCCACTCCGCACCCACTTGAAAAAATCCTGGCTACGGGCCTGGTATGCGCTTAAACCACGTATGCAAATAAGTGCATGTTTGAGAATGGTATAGATTTTCCGATTAGTGTCATGGGAAAATATGCCTATATATATATAAAAGGAAGGCCTATTTTCAAACTTTCATGATGTATTTTTTACGTGCGCAACGACGTAAATTTGGACTAAAATAAATTGGAAATAATACTTTTTTGTGGAAAATGCACATTCTCATAAATTTAAAGAAGTGTAATAATGTGGTTAAAGATGTTGTATTTTACTTTGTTAATAATAAATTGTTTTAAAAAGAAATATAAGTTTGTCTGATAAATTATTGTTGCCACGACATGGCATTATGAAAAAGTTATACATTTTTATCAGTCAACACTTCAAAACATTGCTAACATCTACATGTAGGTATGATTTGTTCTTATTATATATACACGGTTCCTCATATAGAATACTTTGGTTGGAATAAAAATATTTTTAGAACTTTTTAATGTAAAATTCAGTTTTTTATGGACATATCTTGAAACTTATGTTGCTTTTGGTCAGATTTGATAGGTAATCGTATTAGGTATGAAATGGAACTCCGAATGTGATCAATTTTATCATGTACTGGTAAGAGGGCAGCAACAAAAATGGGTCAAAAACGTGATTTTTAGGTGACCAATTTCATTGTGGTCAAAATACTGAGGATGGTCAAATTCTATGATACGACTCATTAATTTTTGGGACATTTATCGGTCGTAAGTTTTTTGCTGTATACACTACCTAAAAAATCCCATAATTGGATTCATCGTCAGATTTCCTTTTAAAAAATGTATAACTTTTATTAACTACGTCGACTTGGTCAATAGATATGCCGTTTGAAGCTTTCGACTGTAGAAACATGTTTTGTACAGTAATGTACGGAGAAAATTACCCACATATAAACCATTAAGAAACAACAAAAGTTGGATGATGTGTCAATATTCGATACATGCTTTAGCATTATACAAGGTAAGAATAGATTAAGATTCCCATAGATGATATATTGGTTTAACGCCGCCATGATGTGAATATACATCAATGAAGCAAAACCCTACAGGACATTTTTACAATACCATTTTCTTTCTTTATAAGCAAAAATAAATTATATTTACGACTTTAATTGAAACTTCTTGAATCTTGTATTGTAAAAAATAAAAATGCTGGGAATATAGTTGGAATATCCTACAATCCTGTCATCAAAATAACCAAAAGGATGTAAGAAAACAGATAACGTAAAAGGCTGAAGACAGTTGCTTTCTGTTTTCATGCAGCAGGAAAAAGTAGGTGCAATAAGACATATTCAAACTATAACGAATAACAGAAAGCCTTGAAACTCATCATGTTGTCTGCAGATAGTCCATGAACAGCTAATTCATTTATGGTACTTCATTCTAGTGACGCAATTCTCCTGCAACTACTCTATCTGGACCAGTACTTGTGATAATCAAATATTTCTTGGTAATAGTCAAAAGGTATCCTGTATAGACAACAAGCAATATCTCTAGGGTTGATAACACAATGCGGGACACAATGAAGCAGCTGTGCTATCGGATAAGGTGTCAAATTACCCCAAATTGAGCAATGAAAACCACAAAATTGACCAGAGCTATATTAACATAACATTTAGTCATTAAACCTAACTAATCAAACATTATGAAAATTGTTTGGTAAAATACTGACATCTATAACAACTACAATCAATTGAAATCAGCTTATTTGCAATTTGTTTTGTAGACAAAATCTAATTTAGGGAAGATTTTTGAATTTTAACCTATTTTTTACGAAAAACCACGATTTCCAGCTCAAAACGTTTTATTCAGGTATAAGGTGATTTTGCAAGGTGATAGAGCAGCAATATACACAACTCTCCCAGAGTTTTAAATAATATTTCCCTTAATTTGATATAAACATGACACACTAATTACGCATAACTTAATAAGGCTAATGACCCCTATTTTTAATGCCCCTTAAAAAATATGGGCTCAACAACGAAAAAGCACTTTCGTGAAGGAATTTTACGTTATAACTCTGGTCACAAGTAAGTGCTTTTACTAAAACAAAGAAAACATTTGGAAAATCGGACAAACCGTTTCAAAATGGCGGGGAAAAAACAATTAGTCGTGTCACGTCAAATTTTCCGGCCAAAATGTGAAAACTTTTGACTAATATTTGCAGTAAAGTACAAATACATTCCTGAAATAAAATTTGAAAATGTTGTTCGGTTACGATTTTATTGGCAAAACAAATTTGAAGAGCGCCCTAATTATTTATGCTAATAAGCATTGGAAGGGGTGGGTCGATATGATATTTTGCCACCAAGTGAAGCGCATGGTAAAGTTAGACAAAATACATAGAAGGGCGATGAAAAAATTATTTCGCGCAAAAACCAAATGTTGGGTCCATATGGACCCCTCCCCCTTGACCACTTAAGTGTTAAAACACATTTTTCATTACGGCACAACGTGTTTTATGTTGGAACATGTTTCTCGATCGCACGCAAGAATTAATGATTATAGCGTAATTTTTCGGTGGCTGTCGCTAATTCCTTTGTTTGAATCGAATCTTTTGTGGAAATATTCCACATTATATGTCAGAATATCACTTAAAGCTTTTTATCTAATGTGATATCATGCAACGCGTGTTCTCTATTATCAATCTTTGTCACGGTGGCTATTAAGACCATGCTTACATCAAATCTACATGCACTAAGTATTGTGGTAATGGAAAGCAACTTTATTAAATCCTAACATTTGTGCCCCGATTTGTGCACAACCCTTATGCGTTAACTAGATGGCTAACTATTGCCATGATTATCAGGTGATTCGGGATCTATCAAATGCGACTGATTTCTCTGATATTTTGATACCATATACATCATCCGACAGGTTACGATATTATGTGATATGGACCTTGTTCATCTTTGGAATTTGTACAAATTTATCATTTATGTGGACTGTTATCAAAACACCATCATTACATACTGCTACGTACAAATATTTGGTAAATCTCTCTGCAGCAGATATTTGTTATCTTGTAATTAACATCGTCATTCATGTTCGTAACGGAAATACCGCATTAAATGCCTCGAATCTTGAATTATCATTATTAACCATCTTCATAAATTCATCGTTAGGAACTATAATCCTCGTTGCCTTGGAACGATTTTTGGCGATTTGTTATCCTATTAGACATCGTCTGATAAAAGGAACCAAACGAACTAATAGATTGATTTGTTTGGTGTGGTTGGTTTCGGGTATCTTTTCGCTCATCATGGTTGTGCCAGAAATAATAAGAGAAGCTTTTACATTTTGTGTCATATGGCCTGATGATCCTGTTTTTGCTGACTATCCTAAGTATGTATCAGAAGCCATTCCAAACTGGAAGTATGATAGCATATCACTCATACAACCATTTTGTTTCCTAATTGGACTGATACTAAACATAACTTTGTATAGTAACATCTACTTGGCTGTAAAGAGGAGAAATCAAAGCAGCATTACGATGAATTCTCCTTTCGATTCAGAAAAACAGCTCCGTCAGATGACAACGATGCTGATTGTTAACGGGACATTCTTTTTCTGTTGCTGTTGTTTTGCATTCTTTGTTATGCCTTTGTATTTAATAATGAAGTACTCTTTAATCAAATTCAGTTTTCAGATGCTTACAATAATTTGGAATTGGTTGGTTCCTACAGTAACAAGTTTAAATTCTTCTATGAATCCGTTGATATATCTAGCAACAAATGCTAGATATAGACTAGCTTTTCTCCAAGCATTTACCCAGTGGCGTAACAGATAGGAGGCAGGTCTGCTCCACTTCAAGCTTGTCTCCAGGAAATGTTTACCAATTAACTTACCGGCTGGAAGCAGGTAAAAGAAGGGGTAGGGGTATAAGGACGAAAGAGAATTGTTTAAAAAAATCGAAAATGGGAAAAAATTGAAATGGGATTACCTTTGTTCTTTGATTGGTGGTTAATCGACTTAAATTTGGAAAAAAAATAGACCTTGTAGACAAGATGTGATCAACATTGGAAACGCTAGCCAATAGATAGAACTGTTTTTTTTTACCGTTAGTTTGTACATTTATTTACATATTAATTTTAACAGGATAAAATTCCCAGTCTTTCTTGATCAATATTAAACCTTAAGCAGATTTTGCCGTCTTGACGTACCTACGAATCATACAGTATTTAGAATGGTAAGTTATCAAATAAGGGACTTCAAAGCTATTATTTTAGCATCTCTCCGATTTTTTAGATTTAACTTCTTAATTAGCTGCACTTTTTACCTTTGATCTGCATGCATAATTTGCGGTTACTCACCAAAAACTTCCTTATGGGGTCTTGATGTAAATAGGTGATCTTTATAGGTGACAGCGGTGGGATTTTTACATTTCTGACCTAATTTTGGCATTTTTTTTTATAGATTAGATAAAATCAAACATTTAAGAAAACCCTTCCTAGACATTTGTTTCTAGATTCCGAAAAGCAAAAAAATTCAACATTTCACCAATGCAAAATTTTAGTCAAGCCTTCCAGAAATTGATGAGGCAAAAAATACAGTGTTTTTCATTTTTTTTTTGTGCCAAAATTGACATTTTTGGTCAAAAACTGATATCATCATCATGTTCAGAATAAAAAACCGTTTCTAAAAATGTATAGTTCAATATAGTTTATGCAATTAGTTGAGAGTTAGAGTACAACAAAAACCACGGTTTCTGCCATTTGAAGGTGTACCAAAGCCTTAACTTGTTATAGTGTGTAATATTTATACAACGCGTGTTCCTTATTAACTCTAACTTTCAGCTATTTTATCACACCAATATAAAAGTATAAAAAAGCGGTCTGAAATTTAAGGCAATATAAATCTTGAGATTATGATAAAGAAACGGCACTATTAAATCGTGATATTAACGCAAACACTGTCTGCATTTAATAACAATGCTTAGTATTACAGAGATTATCAGGTAATGTAATACACAATGCGTGTTACTTGTTAACTTTCAGCTACACAGTTATTTGTGACGCCAATAAGAATATAATGAAAATGAGTCTACAAAATGCAGAATTAATCAATCTTGAGGTTATGATCAAGAAACGGCACTATTAAATCGGATATTTACTAAAACGCCGTTCGTATTAACAATGGCCAACTATTGCAGTGATCAGATTATACGAGATCTATCCAATGTGACTGATTTCTCAGTCATTGCGCATTTGATGCCACACATACCAACCGACGAGTTTCGATATAACATCATATGGACCATGTTTTTCTTTGGGATTAGTACAAATGCATCATTCATTTGGACTGTTATCAGAACACCATTATTGCATACAACTACTTATAGATATTTGGTCAATCTTTCTGTTGCAGATATTTTTTGTCTTCTATTAAACATCGTCATTAATGGTGGTATTAAACGGAACAACGTACTAGCTGCTTCATATCTTGAATTTGTATTACAATGTAATATCCATCTTCATAAATTCATCATTTGGTACCTTACCCTCATTGCCTTGGAGCGATTTTTGGCAATTAATTATCCTATTAGACATCATATTATAAAAGGAACTAAACGAACTTCACCGCCCTGGAAGCTTCTCCCGATATTTCTCTACACTTGCTAATTTTCCTCTAATCTCTCGTGACCTGTGCCCTATTGAGACCTTGCTCTATCGAGTATTACCCGGGTACAGAGGGGAACTCCCACTTTGAAGTCCTCACTGGCTGAATGTGTATCAATCTTCAAGTCATACAAGTTACTCCATCAGTGCTTTGTTGTATTTGTTTTTCTTTTCTTATTGAATTTCAATGATGAATATTATTAGACATAACAGTTTCGATCGTGTTTTTTTCCCCTAGTGCTTTCTCAGAGTCACAATATTGCTCAGAGTTAATGCAGACGCCAAGACAGGTCCCTGGGGGACAGTCCATACCCGCATTTTAGGAGTATTTTGGTATTTTAGGGCATTTAAGACCGAATAAAAATTGCTTTAATAATAAGAAGTGGTCTTAATTGTAACTTGACCTTAATAGATAAAAAATAATTTAAATATAAAATTAATATGAAATTGGTGATAAATTTCAAGGGAAATTCCTGGTAATCATTAAGTTTTTTCGGGACCTTTTTACCTACAAACATAAAAAATATGAAACCAGGGTATGAATATTAAACGGGTAAGAAGTGTCTCGGCTATGAAATGTCCATATTCAAAATATCACCCCTCAAGCTATACTTACCACTATATTTACCATTTGAATTTACTCGCACGCCCTGGCTTGTAATTAAACTCCCGCATTGGGAAATATAATATTATAGTGGGCCTCCCATCCCCTGTATTGAAACTGCAAGAGCTATTAGCAATCGATTTAAGCTTACGTTGTAGTTAAAGACAATAGCTTTCGTCGTTGGATAGACTCTTTGAAGCGTGCGGTAGAAGAAATCAGTGCTAAAATCATCACTGTCTTCAATGAAAACTACCTTAGCGCCTTGCTCTCGCAAAGTATGAATTAGCAATGATTAAAGCAATTATTTCCATGTGCCTTACACGAGGTCTGGCCCGAGGAGCTTCGGGGTCTGGCCCGATCAGCCGAACTTTCACGCATAGACCACGTTTTAACTACTAAGACGAAAAACACATGGGGAAAATGTGAATATTTTTCTGATTTCAGTCTGTGCAACATAAAATTAAAGGTTTCATTTGAAAATAGACATCGTATTCTTAACATTTTCTTCATAAATATAATGTTGCACAGAACCGATTTTGACATTTATTTGGTTAAATTTGCCACAGAGAAATTAGAAAATGGCGAAAAGATTGAAGTAAAGTGAATGGAAATAAAATCTAATCTTTGTCAAGTGACATTATCTTTTCAGCTTCTTGTCAGTGAATTATTTAGTATAAAGTTCTACAAACATAATTCGGTCATTTTTTCAGCATGTAATGCTTTAGTTTGTTCGTGCAAAAATAAAACATGAAAAATGCATCAGTCGGTATTTTCCGGAACTGAAACCGGAAGTAGCCTCAACATGACAAAAATTGCCTTAAGTATAGAATTAAACGCCGCGAAAAACGTTTCCAGTTATTAACCTTCCAGGGCGGTGTATAAACGAACTAATAGATTGATCTGCCTGGTGTGGATGATTGCCGTGTTCTTTTAGATCATCACAGTTGTGTCAGATATAGTGAGAGAAGTATCTACATTTTGTGTCATATGGCCCGATGCTGCTGCTTTTTTTGCTGATTATCCTAAACATGTATCAGAAGCTGTTCCAAACTGGAAGTACGATATCATATCAGTTATACAGCCATTACGTTTCCTAATTGGATTGATACTGAACATAACTTGTTATGCAAAAATCTACTTAGCAGTAAAGAAGAGAAACCAAAACAGGATTACGATGAATTCTCCATTTGAATCAGAAAAACAGCTCTGTCAAATGATAACTATGCTGATTGTTAATGGTGCATTCTTTTTCTGTTGTTGTTCTTTTCAATCCATTATTATGCCTTTATATTTAATGATAAAGTATTCTCCAATTAATGTCAATTTTCATGCAATTCTCACAATTTGGTACTGGGTTGTTCCTATGATACCTAACCTAAATTCATCTATGAATCCAGTTATATATTTAGCAACTAATACCAGATACAGAAAGGCTTTTATGAACGCATTTACCCCCGCACAAATACCTCTATATTTTACAAAATGTAAACAAAAGGGTAATAGTTACATCGATTCATTCAAATGGCTATAGACTTGTTGTAAAGGGTGAGATAGACTTCGTCAGTTTTACAATTATTTTAAAATCCATACAACTGAATGCATATTATATACCTCGAGTTTCCAGACAATACTATCGATCGGAATAATCCGCTAACGCTCCAATAAAAATGATAAAAAATAAGACAGTGGCAAACATTTCAAATGAAAGTATTTCTAATTATATCGTGCCAAAAATTTTACACCATGAGAAAAAAAATTAGTATGAAAAAGTTTATTCTGAATGACAATATTGGTTAAAATGTTCCTCCGTGAGAAAAATTGTGAATGAAAATGACTATAAAAATGACGAAGTGTATCTAGGCCTTAACGGTTGTATATAGTTGGCAGCTGAGTCAGATGCACCACGAATTTGCAATATTTATCTGTCGCTATGTAGCACGACACATTTGCATATTGCTGCGAATGATCAGTCGCGTGTAAAAGTTGAATTTATTCCAACTTCAAACGACGATATATC
>JXSR01S000983.1:12737-27348 GCA_000969725.1 Ophiothrix spiculata | reverse complement strand
TTGTTGCAACCCAGCGACATTTTTGACAATTTTAAATCGCCATTTTGAAAAAAATATGCATGCTATGTGGCTGAAACTTGCAGAGATTGTTAGAATTGGCATTTCCCTTCGTTATATGCAAAAACCCAGATGAAATTCCGTCATTTAGAAAAATTTTGATTTTGGTGGCCATTTTTGCCAAAATTCAGATTTTTCTGATTTTCGACCTTTATGACGTCATAATTACGTAACGCCTTGGCCGATTTTTGTGATCTTGGTATCGTTGGATAGGGGAGGACCATACCTATCTATTGATAGCAAAACCAAGTTCATAGGGGGTTCTGTTCCAAAAAATTAGGGGGGGGGGTTGCAACAACCCCCCCTTGGTTAGACGTGTTACAAAAAATAGCTTGGTTAGACGAGGGTTAATCTGTTTTTGAGTTCTAAAAAGGCCATTATGAAAATATATGAGGGGGGAACATATGGAACTCTTGTAGAATAGCACTCAGTCTCAGGACTTCTGTCACACAAGAAAACAATCTTTAAAAAAAAAAAACTTGCAAAAACAAATAATCACATTTCACATTAGTTTTTCAAGAGTAGGAGAGCTTTAAGACAAACTTTTATTTTTATTTAGCCTAATAGGTTTATCACATATAATAGGTTTATCACATACAGTGCTCATTCAAAATTACACCATATGACCAAGAATATCTACTTGTGGGTAAGTGGTAAATGATTATTCTTATCAAGTAAAATCAAAAATTTGGCCAGTTTTAAATGTTTGCAATATAGAACGTATAGGTCAACCTTGGCTCCGAAAATGACACATTGTGCATTAAACTTGACTTTTCAGCATATTAACCCTAACACATCACAGTCCAACAAAATCCAACAAGCAAAAATCAAGAAATTTACCTAAATCCAAATACGTCATAGACCGGGGATACAGATGAGCACAAAAGTGCTGCCATGGCAGGCCATACTCGGTGGCTTGCCATAGCTGGACATTGGAACGGGATACGAGAGGTCAAGGAGTCAAATCCCAGGGGAAACGGGAAATTTTTGTATGACGTTTTCGGACTTGGATAGTTTTTAAGCGTTTGGGAGTTAAGGCCTAGATATACTTTGTCATTTTTGTAGTCATTTTCATTCAGAATTTTTCTCATGGTGTTACATTTTCACCACTATGTTAAATTTTCATTCGGAATGAAAATTTTCATTTTGATTTTTTCTCATGGTGTTAAGTTTTGGCCATGGAATAAAATGTTTCACGTAACATTTATGAAAATGTTACATGATAGAGTTCAACGGGGCATAGATCGATCTCATTAGGTCGAGAACAATACCATAATTACTTTGGTCTTTTCATTATAATCTGAAATCTGTCCTTGACAGGTGTTGTTGATTTTATTCTGCTGAAAAGATTTTCTGACTCCTTTGATTTTTCTCCAAAGAGAAACATTTTCATTTGGAATTTTTATCACCGTCTTGATTTTTTATCATTCTATTTGTAGTTTTAGCGGATAATTCCGATCAATAATATTGTCTAGGAACTCTGCTAGGAATATGCATTCAGCTCTATGGATTTTCAATTTTAAATGCTTAGTAGAGATGCTACCATAACCTTAAGGGTTCAAATCCCAGGGGAAACGGGAAATTTTTGTATGACGTATTCGGACTTAGATAGTTTTTAAGCGTTTGGGAGTTGGGTTATATTAGAAGAATTTGCCGATTTGCGATTTTTGATGGTTAAATCATGCCTAAATGGCATCCAGTTTTTATTTTTAGATCTGTTTTCATTAAGCTTGTTGTCTGAGATGGTTTTATTTAAACAAGTCTATAACAATTTAAACAGTACAAAAATACTAATTTCTGTCAAAATGTGTTACAAGCAGTAAATTTCTGTGTATGTAAAGTTTTTAAATTTGGTAGTTTAATCACTTAGGCATCCCAAATCCTGATCAATGTAGATGGTACATATACGGCGGCAAATATTTCTCAAATCAGTTAATTTGGCCTTTAAGTTAAAAGGAATGGTATTGATTCTGATGATTTGCTTTAAATTTTGTAATCAATTTACAAACTGTAAAATGTGCTGATAATTTCAAATAAATATTGATATTTCAAAACTCTAAGAACCTGTGCTGGAAACTGTATACCTGAAGGCCAGACTTTAAATATTGGTGAATATTTTTTTTTCATGATGCATAATAAATTACTCACCATGATCTCTGTCAACAGACTCCATTTTGCTGACGGCTCCATAGCACCCTCATGAAAGCCGTCAAAAACAAATCCTGACACAGGTCGCTTGGCAACTTCTTTGGCACACCATTGTCTTTGAGATGTCATGTCACCACCTTGTAAGACACCCAGTAGGGCTGAAAATTTCAATTTCTGGAAAACAAAATGAAGTATCTGGATCAGTGCAATATCAAGATGTAATGAATAGTCTTTTCCTCTCAGGAAAGAGGTTGGAAAATATCCTAGTACTAGACCACTATATACACCTCAAAATCATAATAAGTTTATGAAATGCAAAGAGCCAGAAGGCTAAAACTTTCAGATCTTTTTTTTTAATATGAGTGTTCCTGAAAAGTTGAACATTTGCCTAAAGAGGTCAAATCAAAAAAAAAAAATGATAAATGAACTTTGTATGGAAAATACCTCAACAAAACCAAACTTTCATCAATGAGAATAGATTTTCTGACCAAAAATCCATACATAAGCTACAAAACACATATGAAATGTTTATTAGGTCTGTTATGTTCAAAAATGACTCAGACATCAACATGGAAAATAGAATAATAAATGTAATTTATGACATGTTGCTACATATGAGAAAGGCATGCAGACACATGTTATAAAAGACCTTGAAATATCACCCATTTATGGACAACCAGATCTCACTATCAGGCCTGAATTATACTTGAAGTCGACAGCTAACTTGGCCAGAAAGTTGCCATCTTACAATGGGGCCATTTGCTGACAGTGCTAATGTAGATTAAGGTATGTTTGACTGTATACCTTCAACAGTTTATGGACAACCACTATTAAAATCAAATCCTAGATCCAGAGTTCCTGCACCTTCCCCACAATTAAATTCCATGACTTTTGAAAAAAAAAATTCCATTACTTTTTTCAGGTTTTCCATGACCGGCAGGAACCCTGAAGATCAACTTACTTCACTTGTCTGCCATCTTTCAATGCATTTATCCAAATATCTCAGTGATAAATCGATTGACTTTCTAATGCGTTTTGTCGAGCTTCCAGCAGGTGTATCTCCATCGCTAAGTGCTTCAAAGATGGCTGGCTGACAGGATTCAATGAATGACATGTAACTTTCTGGTGACAGCTGTAAAAAAGGAGAAACAAATATATTAAAATTGATTTCACATTCTTTTTGACTTGAAGAACTCTCAAATATGGTTCATTTTATAGTTTCAGTATTGTGTTACAGCAAAGTACATCCCAATGGGGCCCCATCCCAGTCACCATGAAACTGAACATGAATTTTGATGCATAGGTATGGCCTTAAGCATGTTGACATGAGTACAAAGCAAGCTTCACAATAACACCATGAGGATAACCCCAAATATTCATAAAATCACCTGGTGAGTAAATATGTTAGTGTATGGAAAATGCACTAGGTGGGTTAGTTTTGGAATACCCTATCCACTCGTCCAATTCAACTTTTTTCCGACTGACAAACCTTTAATTTTTTTAAATACTCCAACTTTCAATAATTTAATAAACCACCCTACTCTATGATTAAGCATTAGAAAAGTATTTTGACATCATTTTTGGCACACTAGTATGAAACAACCCAATGCTACAGTGAAATACATTCAGAAAATACATAGCTGAGTTGGACGAGTGAATAGGTATCTTATCTTACTCAATAGCCCCATGATTATGACTTAGGCTTGACGTCCAAAGACATTTGATCGCCTGAGAGACATTTGCTCATGATATTCGCTCTGACATTTGCTTAAATTATCAAAAAATTTGAGTGAATGACATTTAAAATGATAAGATATTGGTTAAATCGGTGAAAACATCAATGAAACTAATGCTAACAACGATTTAACCAATATGTAAGCATTGTAAAAACCGTATTGTTCCTAATAAACGCCCATGGGCGGCGACATTTCTTGAAAGGAGGCGATTATTAGAGACCAATTTTCAACATCAAAATTTGCACAAAATCGCTAAGTAAGCTTAACAATTACGGCAACTTACTGTTATATGGCCCCCGATAACCTGGAAGTACTGACAATGTTTCATCATTCTGGGATCGCGACCTCATTGGTACCGTTACTAGCAAGTTTTGGTTAAAGCTTAATGATACATGAAAATGCTTCAAATTTGTAATGTTTTTTAACACTTTTCTTTGAAATTTTTTGGGGTGGGCGTTTAATAGAGAATGGGCAATTAATAGAAACAATACGGTAATAAATTTCTTTCATTTTAGAGAAAAATACAGAGCAAACATCATGAGTGAATGTCTCTCTCGGCGAGCGAATATCTTTGGACGTCAAGCCTTAATCTTGACTCAAATCTATTTAATAAAAAGGGAGAATACAAAATAACCATAGCCTGGTTCTGATTATTTATTTAATTGCAGCTAACTAGTCTTTGCAATAACATGTGTTATCACGCCCCAGAAACTGACAATTTTTTCATTTTTCTAAAAGATGGAATCAATTTGCAAGAATGGTTACACATTTGTGACCCATCATATCAAAAGGTACCTTAATACCGGCATAGTAAATTACGAGATACGGGCCATTGAAGCTGAGCATAGTCAAAAATCACACCCAAGGTCGATTTTCTAATTTCATCAGAAACGTTACCTTTGAAGTGTACTCTATCATATTAATTAGGCTCCAACATCCAAAACATAAGATTAATTTGTTAAAACACAAGATACAAATCCTTTCTCCATTCAAGTTTTACCAGTACAGAAACTTTAAACTTTATTTTCTCAGAACTATAGTTTTCTAAATCAGCTTGATGCCTTTTACCAATTTGGATGTAACTTTGCAATCAAATATCCAATAACTAAAAGCAAGGTGTCATTTTAAAGCTTAAAATTTAATCTTTCAGATGAGACCAAAAAATCAATTTTCATTTTAGGACCCTTAAGGAACCTTTCGATATGATGGGTCACATTTGTAACATATGTAAAGGATTCTGATTACCAAAAAATCTGAATTTTGAAAGAGGTGACCTTAGGCATGAAACTCTGGATCATTGAATTGCCCTTTAAATAATGTCATTTAAATAATGGAAAAGAATAACAGCTTCATTATTATTAGTTATCACTACAAACTTACCTTACCATAAACCTACCCCGCCTCAGTCCAACAAAATCAAACAAGCAAAATCAAGAAGTCCAAATAAGTCGTAGACAAGGGATATATATGGGCACGGAATGGCTACCATGGCAGGCCATACTTACATACATACATACATGCGGGATTTATAATGCGCCTTTTCATTAACAAATTCAAGGTGCAGTACAGTGGAACATAAAACTACAGACTTACGTTACAATCCTTAAATCTACAAAATAAACAAACAAAAAAAATCATTTTGAAAACCAAGAAAGAAAATCATGTACTATGGAACAGGTGAGATTTCAGGAGGCTCTTAAAAAGGGTGATTGAAGTGGCTTCGCGGATGTATTGCGGCAGATTGTTCCACATTCGAGGACCAGCAACATGGAAAGATTGAGCCCCGAAACGACATTTTGTAAGTGGAATATGTAACCTGGTGGGATCCAAAGAGGAACGAAGCAAATGATGTCTGGTGCTATATATGTAATGAATACAAGTGAACAGTATTTTGCAAATAATCAGGAGCAATGCCATGGATACATTGATAAATAATGGTGAGTAATTTAAAACAGGGGTGGTTATGGCTTTTTGTAATTTTGCCTGAATTTGCCTGAAAATGTGAATTTCCCAATACTTTTGTACAGTGAAGATTCAAGCATTTTTGCCTGAATTCAGGCAAAAACCTGAAGATAATCATGCTTGTTAAAAACAGTGCGTTCTTTTACTGGCAGCCATGCGGTATGGAGACACTTGATCACAACGTTTTAATCCACAGATAAGACGAACAGCACGATTTTGAATGCGTTGCAGTTTTATTATATTTGAATCGGTGATACCAGTGAGAAGAGAGTTTCCATACTTAATGGCTTACCATTGGTGGACATTGGATCGGAATGCGAGAGGTCAAGGGTTCGAATCCCGGGAGAAACAGGGAATTTTTGTATGACTTTTTTGGACTTAATATAGTTTTTAAGCATTTTGGAGTTAGGGTTATGAATGTCTAGATGCATAGTAGACATGCTACCATAACCCTAACTTGCCTCAGTCCAACAAAATCCAACTAGCAAAAATCAAGAAATTCGCTTAGTCCAAATGCACGTGTCATAGACAGGGGATATATAAGGGTGTGATAGGCTGCCATAGCAGGCCATACTATACTTGGTGAATTGCAATATGTGGACATTGGATCAGGATGTGAGAGGTTGAGGGTTCGAATCCCAGTGGAAACAGGAAATTTTTGTATGACATTATGACACATTCGGACTTAGATAGTTTTTAAACGTTTGGGAGTTAGTGTTAAAAGTACAAGTCACAAGCAGGTAAATCTTTAACAAGTTGTGAATATGTGACCCGTCATATCGAAAGGTACCTTAAGGTCGGCAGAATTAAAATTGATGTTTTGGTCCCATCTGAAAGATTATATTTTAAGCTTTAAAATGACACCTTGCTTTTGGTTATTGGATGTTCGATTACAAAGTTACATCCAAATTGGTAAAAGGTATCGGGCTGATTCCGAAAACTAAAGTTCTGAGAAAATCAAGTTTAAAGTTTCTGTACTGGTTAAACGTGAATGAAGAAAGGATTTTTTATCTCGGTTTTTAAAACACTTGTCTTATGTTTTTGATGTTGGAACCTGATTAATATGATAGAATACACTTCAAAGGTAACGTTTCTGATGAAATTAGAAATTCGACCTTTGACGTGATTTTTGACTATGCTCAGCTTCAATGGCCTGTATCTCGTAATTTACTATGCCGGTATTAAGGTACCTTTCGATATGACGGGTCACATATGTTTCCTTACAGTCTTGGTCCCGTAAGAGAAAGAATTAACATTTTTGTACACAATTTTTGGACCCTCATGAGACCAAGGAATAATTCATCAATTATTTTACCTTGTACCTGCCATTTCTACTCCACACTGACACAACATTAGTCTCATTGAAGCCAGTTGGGGCTGGTGCAGCTGGATCCTGTACACTCAGATACACAGGTACATCAGGATTGCCTGTGAAAGAGGCTAGCCCTTTGTCATATTCAGCCAACACATCTATACTTTTCACCCTGCAATAGCAGAAAATTTACAAAAGTGTTAATAATAATAGCTATTTTTAATATAAGGGTTTAACTTGGAAACAAATTATTGTGAGTAAAATATTTAAAGGTTTTAATCTTGTGTATGATGTATTTTTAACTTAGGGACGCACCATTAGATATCTGAGGGGGGGTAGGAAGTTGGGTTGGGGGGGAATTTTTTTTTTTCGCGCCCCATGGGGCGTGATTTTTTTTTTGTAAATTACCTGTTTTTTTTCCCCATTCCATGTTCAGGGGGGATTTTTTTTTCTTCTACCTTTGGAGGGGGAATTTTTTTTTTCCGAAAACTTCCTACCCCCCCCCCTCAGATATCTAATGGTGCGCCCCTTATTGACCTTGACCTCTGAAATGCATTTTATGAGCTTTCCACCTCAGGTTGTTTCTTGTTTACTCTTCAAGAAAGATGCAACCCTGGGGATGAGGCTGTTATGTAAATACATAAGAAATAGAAAATAGGTACACACCAATTAACTTTACATTTTCTGCTATATCTTCATAACTATAAAGAATTTAGAGGTGAAATTTCGGATTTACAATCAGAAAAATATGGGCTTTCAAATGACATCAACTAATTTTCTTCCGGGGAATGTTACTATATATACTCTAAAGAATATCGAGGTGAAATTTTGGATTTACAATCAGAAAAATATGGGCTTTCAAATGACATCAACTAATTTTCTTCCGGGGAATGAGAATGTGATCCGAGCCTGCACCTTTAGAGGAGCGGGGCAGATTCAAAATACACATTCTCATTCCAGGGCTCAATTGGAAATAATACATTTTGTTGATGTCAAATAAAAGCGTAATATTTTTTTTAATATGCATCAGGTTTCGCAGGAAACATTTATAAATATGTTACAATCTGCCCCAACTCCATCCTTTGGGAAAATTTAGATTTATTGATTTTCCAGATGAGACTTTTGGAATCAAAATGTGCTTAAATAGTGACATGCTGGAATAAATATGAATATTAACTGCAGGGACAGTGCTAAATTGCTAAAGATGTTAACTGAAAGCGGAGCTCGTTTCATAACTATATGCACACTATCAAGCCCGTAGCCAGAGGGAGGGGGGTGGGGGAGGGGGGGCTGAAAATGTTGGTCCAAATAGGACAAAAATTCATTTTTTCCAAAAAATCATGATTTGGGGGGATTTTTTGTCACGTTTTAGCCATTTCTGTGAAAACTAAGAAGTCAATCAAATATTTGAGAAAACATTCCCTAGAACTATATATTTAAAAATGATTTCTACCTATTTTGGAAGACTTTTGCCAAATAATATATTTTAAGGCTTGTCCAAAAAGTTTTGGCAAAAAAATCGATTTTGGTGAGTTTCTAAAAAGCGAGTTCTGAAACTTTGAATTTGATACTATAAATGGTTTCCTTGTAACATTTAATTTCTAAAAATGTATATATCTAGTTTACTTTATTAGTTTTCAAGTTATGATAAAAACAAATATTAGGGATTGTGCGACTCCGACCTCCCGTAGCAGAACCATAAGACAAAAAAACAATTTGGAGCCAATTTACATAAACCACAAACATGGAAAATCTTATTGTTATCTAAAAATCTAAAACAACCTTTAACTTTCAATAGTTATACCCACATTCTGTCCTTCCAACAAGCTCTGCACATACATCTAAGGGTAATCAAAAAATGCAGGCGGCGGCGGACACGATTCTGAGAAGATCCTAGATTTAGGGATGAGGGATTTCCAAACGCAAATTTAGGGAACGATCTACGTGTATTTCTATTGGGTCACGTGACTCACGTATTGAAGAAAATAATTACAAAGATCATATTTTTACCTCTCCTCAAAAAACTACAAAAGTGTTCTTATCGTAATTAGCATAATTATGTTATCCTAAATCCGTTGGGGTTCACGCGTGAACCCCACTTTTTATATATGTTATCATATTTTTTACCAATTAGCAATATAATTTTAGCGGCAATCCTGCACAATCCCGGAAGTGTATTTTCCCACGATGTTTCTTATAGAGGCGGTATAGGACATAAGTCACATCGACGCAGCCGGGGATCGTATACGATAAGAATGGCAACCATGCAATAGTTGCCACGACCACCCTCCTCTGAAAAAATGGTGGTGAAGGAAGAATATTCATAAACTTTAACTTACATAGAAGGTGTAGTAATTTGACTAATAGTTGGAAGTCCTTGCAATTTAGATGCAACTTCTGAGGTAACATTTGGTATGGATCCACCCTTGGTATATAATAGACATGAGGGCGTCTCCATGCTCATGGTGTTTTCATGACAACCACTGAATGTGAGTCTACCAAGACGTCCACTTCCTTCTACAACTTGTGTGACAATAAACTTCATCATCAACTGAAAAAGGATAAAAATAATCTGAATGTTCAATAGCATTTTTGTCTACCCTACATCAGTTTGGCGGAACTCACAATTCGGATATGTATCGAAATTCGATACCCACGTACATTTTGTATCCAAATTGTGATACCCGTATCAGAATAAGGATATGGAGGGGTATCCGAATTCTGATACGCCTGTCGTGGTGCAGGAAACAAGTCGATAGCCCAAGCTGGCAAGTACATGTAGAGCATCTTTCTGGCATTTATGATAAATGTATCTGTGGAAATGTGATTTCCATCTACAGGTGCAATTCCAGCAGGACAGCTTCGAAACATGTCCCTATAGCTCCTTATTGCAGAAGGCAAAATAATTTGGCCAATACTTTCTTAGAATTTAGATGACAAATGATGATAATGTTGTTGACTTTTATATATCCCGTTTTAGCTGTTTTTAATCCAAATTCGGATACGGGTATCAGAATTGTGATACGGAGTATCCAAATTCGGCTACGTATCCGAATTGTAGGTTCCGCCGAACTGAAAGGTCACGGACTGGTGTGGACGCTTCCTTTCAGAGCTCCCGTTTTTCGATATCATATTTTTGCAAAATTTTCTCTTTTTTTGACCTTTTTCCAAATTTTAAAGCCACAAACATTGACTTTTAGTATCCTGGACCAAACATATGAACTTTGTTTGAGAAAATTTCGCCAACTGGAGCTGTTTTTAATCATCTTTATTTCTCGCGCCATTTTTGTTCATGGACAACGAGTGGAAACCATTGTGCAATATCAGCGCCCATCCCGACTTGGATTTTTCCACGGAAGATTATACTAACTTTTGCGGCAATATTCTACAACTCATCCACGTCCATTTTTAACCAATTTTGATGTTCAATTTATCTGACAGAGCTTGATGTTTTTTAAAAACATTTTTAGACCGATTTTCGCTGTGAAACTTTTTAACTGTGTGAACGAGTCTATTACTGTACTTTTTTAACTTCCGGAGTAGCCATGTTTTTATCGCTAGTGAAAACAACTCAACAACGCAATAACACAACCTGTGGAGGACCTTATAACTACATAATAATAAACGTGCTGGTTTGTATCTTATTGTGTTTCGCTGGATTACGTATCACTGGATTACGCCCGCCGACTGGAACTGGGAGGGATTGCTGCACTCATTACGGTAGGATCTTTCCATTTTATGATCCCAACCTCAACCTGTTTCGCTCATCGTTGTTATCATGCTCATGCACCGTACCATTGGCATTACGATCGTTAAATACTAACTTTGCTACCCAAATTTATGTCAACCAGTGTATCAGACACGAACTGCTTAAACTTAGAGGCTTGTACTTTGAAAAAACATTTTGCATGTTGACAAATTCTCATCCGTCTAGATCTGTAACAGCCGTCAAAATCATGCTCATTATTTTAAGTGGGGATGTGGAGCTTCAACCTGGCCCCAGAAAGGTTGTAAAAACAAGACCAAAAAGAAAGGTCATTCCCAAATTTCCATGCACCATGTGTAAAGATGAAGTTTGTAATGATGACAGGGCGCTAGAATGTGACAAGTGCCAACAATGGACACATATTGAATGCTGCGATGTAGATGGTGAAGAGTACGAGGAGTTTCAAAACCAATCCTCGTTTGTCTGGTATTGCCCGGGATGTGATTTCTTGAACTTTAGTGATTCTGTTCTCCATCTGGGCATGGGATCCTTATTGGATGATGACAATTTGTACCGTGTTTTAAACGAACTAAACCTTTCGCTTGACTCTTTAAATGACCCTCAATCGCCTACCATGCCAATAGACACTAGAAGATGTGTCAACATTACCACATCTTCTCCTCGTAAAATTCCTACGCAAGAGAAGCCTAAGTTACCCAGTGTAGGGAAGAGACGTCGGAATCCCAGGGGTAAAAAAACTGACAGACTTAAAATTCATCAGCCTTAACGCCAGAAGCCTTCGTGGGAAAGTTGCTGAATTTCAGGCAGTCATTGACGAGCAAAATCTGGATGTTATCTGCGTGACTGAAACTCATCTTGATAGCACAATACCATCCTATGAAATCTTCCCCGAGAACTACAACATTTATAGGAAAGACAGAAATTTGGATGGCGGCGGTGTCGCGGTTGCCATTAAAAACGACCTGGCTACTTTACCCTGCTTAGAACTAGACACTGACGCGGAAATCATCTGGTTGCAAATATTACTCAAAACAGGTAAAACATTTCTGGTGGGATGTTTAAAATACTACCGTGTCCCTGACAGCCGGGTGGATGTTTGGAAACAACTTGATGCCTCATTAGACAAAGTCCCGCAGTCTACTGGAAGTACTCCGCATATAGTCTTAACAGGTGATTTTAATGCAAAGACTATAAACTGGGAGGATGGTATCCAATCTGCAAATTCAAATGAGATGTGTCTTGTGGAAATCGCAAACAAACACTTTCAGCATGTGCTAGAGCCAACCCGCATTTCAGATACCACAGCTAACATCTTGGATTTACTGTTTACAACCATTCCCAGTGGTACCAAGAACGTGAAAGTCACCACTGGTATAAGCAACCATGAACAGATCTCCTTTACAATCAGAACTAATCCCAAGCTGTTGCCTTAACCTCGTCGAAAGATCTACTGCTATGGCAAGGCAGACTTCGATGGTATCCGATCTGATATGAATAATTTCAAGCAGGAATATCAGGCCAGTGACCCAAAGACTAGGACAGTTAATGACAATTGGGAGAAATTTAAAAATGGACTTCATAAAGCAAAAGAGACTTTTATTCCTTCAAAAATGTCTTCTAGGCGCAATAATCTGCCTTGGATAAACACCAAGATTAAGCGTCTGATTAGAGGGAGCTGAAAAACGAACATCAGCGCTTTGTTCATGATGCTGTTGAAAACCTTATAGAAAACCCTTGTGGACTATGGAAATACATTCGTAGTAAACGTATGGAAAATCAGGGTGTACCAACTCTCAAGACCCAGGATGTCCATCATGTATCAGATAAAGACAAAGCTCAAGCCCTAGCGGACCAGTTTAAATCAGTTTTCACAAGTGAGGATCTTGACCAGATCCCATACAACCCCACCATCAAGGTTGCCCACTGTTGACGACATTACGGTGACTACAGAGGGAGTACTTAAATTACTCAAGGACTTAAAAATAAACAAAGCAAGCGGTCCCGACGAGATTTGTCCCAGAATGCTTCGTGAGACAGCAGATGAGATTGCACCCATACTGAGTGATTTATTTCAGCAGTCACTTGATAGCGGAGAGTTACCTGAGGACTGGCTATTAGCCAACATCACTGCTTTGTATAAAAAAGGAGACAAGGCCCTTCCTTCTAACTATAGGCCGGTGTCCTTGACAGCTGTCTGCAGTAAACTCCTTGAACATATTGTGCACTCACACATCAGTCGTCATCCCAAAAACATCACATTCTAACTCCAAAACAACATGGATTCAGGAAACACCATTCATGCGTCACCCAGCTGATTTTGTCTGCACATGACTGGGCTCAGGCTGTCGATGATGGAAATCAAGTGGATATAGCAATTTTCGATTTCTCCAAGGCGTTTGACTGCGTCCCTCATGAGAGACTGAAAGCCAGGTTGAACATGTATGGAATCCGTGGCAACTTATTAAATTGGATTACCAACTTCCTTACGAAAAGGAAGCAACGGGTTGTGGTAAATGGAGCAAATTCTGAATGGGACACTGTAGACTCTGGGGTGCCACAGGGCACCGTTCTTGGACCCTTATTATTTTTACTGTACATAAATGACATTGCAGACAACCTTCACTCTGAGATTCGTCTTTTTGCAGACGATTGCATTTTATATAACGTCATCAAAAACAAAACCGATTGCAAAAAACTTCAGCGCGACATAGACCAACTTGACAGATGGGGCGATAAATGGCAAATGAAATTTAATGCCAAAAAATGCTATGTCATGAACATGGGGAACAATAGAAAGAAACTTAACTTCAACTATAAACTTCATGGTCAGAATCTTGAATATGTTGCTCATCATCAATACCTGGGGATTTTTCTTTCAAACAAGTTCAACTGGAGATACCAGCATGACCATACAACCAAAAAAGCAAACCAGGTCCTTGGCATGCTACGGCGTATTAAACCTGAAGGGATGCTCCAAAGCAATTAAAAGTACTGCTTACTTGGCGCTTGTAAGACCAGTATTGGAGTATGCTTCGAGTGTGTGTGATCCCTACGAGACCAAATTTTATACATTAACCAACTGGAGATGGTGCAACGTAGGGCAGCGAGGTTTGTCTGCAATAGCTACGACCGCCACGCCAGCGTCACAGACATGATTGACGACCTGGGATGGGATACACAACAGGAGGCCTCAAGACTAGTCCTGATGAAACAGATTCAGATGGGGGAATCCGCCATACCAAAGACACTCACTAAACCAGCACCCAAAAGACCAAGACGCGCACAGACCGGAAACAACCAGCAACTCAACATGACTTACTGCAGGACCAACGCTTACAGGAACTCTTTCATACCCCTGACATCCAAAGACTGGAATAAACTCCCCAACAACATTTTCGACTGCTCATCTTTAGACTCATTCCAATCCAAAGTCCTCGATTACATTTGTCAGAAAAGTCACACCAGTCAATGACCTACAAGCCACACCCGTGGCTTATATGGACTGTACTGTCTGTCGCCATGTACCGACGAAGATGAAGATGAGATACCTTGTACTGCATGTAACGAGGTATAACTAATAATGTAATTACTTTTTTGTATTGAGATTTTAGATTGAAAGTAATAGCTCTTCAATAAGCACCGACAAAACTTGCAATCAATTCCTTTTAC
>JXSR01S000982.1:82893-97550 GCA_000969725.1 Ophiothrix spiculata | reverse complement strand
AAAATAAAATAAAATTGAAAAATAACATTAAATTAAATGAAATTTGAATATTAATAGCGACACACGGACCTCAAAAATGGACAAGGTATCAGGGTATACACAAGATGGCGGCGCGGCGGCCTACGAAAAAACCCAATTTCTCCTCTCCAGGTATATAGCTCAGTGGGTCCAAGTCGCCAGAGCAATAAATTCATCCGCGTCTTTTCATGTAAACTTTGTTTCAATTTGATTTAAGCCGAATTCTAAACACATTAACGTGGTATTTCATGAAAAATCAACTATTTCATAAGAAATGGAATGTTACTTTTGGAATAAATTCACTAAAGATTGTATAAAACAAACTTACAAAAGTTTTACAATCTGAAAAACTTTTTGCGGAAGCATACCATATCGACGGTGATTCGACCACACCAATCAGCTGTGTGTCAGCTTACATCTCAACAGCGTTTACGACGAGAGGAACCAAAATATACATCTTTTTCAAGCAAAATGGATACTTTAAATATGGAATATCTCACAGAGGTGTAGCAGACATGATTATATATAAGAAGGTGAGTCTCGATTGAAAAATTATTGCCCACAATAGCATAAATTTAAGAATTATGTGAACGTCTCATTGCTTCAACACTCAACCAATGAATGTCCCATTGCCTGGCATACACAGAGCCAGCGCTGTTCTCTGTGGCGAAACGATGGGTCAACCTCGCGGGGCAGTTTCGTTGTTGGAATGCAACGTGAACTTGTAAACTGTGTTGTGTATGAAGTATTGTATTCCAATTGAAGAGTGAATGATGTTAAATAACTACTGAAAAAGAAAAGGAGTATAAATTGTGAAGATGATTTTCAATTTGAGTGCATTAATTATGTGGTAAGCTTGCTTACCAATACATCATGCCATTCATTGAAGCTTGCCTTGCAGAAACTGGTCGGCAGGTATTTCACGTGCAGCCTAACACTAACAGGGTACTGAATGACAATACTGCAGTGATACTGATATTCAATTGAAAAATATGTAATATTAATAATGATATTTGAATAGCACCTTAATGAAGGTGCTGAAGAAAGGGAAAAATTAGACTGGAAAAAGGTGCGATTTAACTTAGTTCTTACACTTACTAGTCTGACGACACTTGTCTTGAACCCAGACAACAACAAATGCTTGATGGCAACTAGTTCCAAGAACCCAGACAACAACAAATGCTTGATGGCAACTAGTACCAATAATTGTAACTCAGGACCAAGTGTCCAGAGTTACAAGAAATATGTGGAGTTATATTGCCGTTTAAGCTTTCTAAGTTTTGACATTAAAGGTGCAATTCATGATTTTGATATGGCCTGTTTTCTAGCTAAATATAAAGAAGAGTACAACATAAATATACTCTGAAAATTTCACTTGATTCCGACCTCCCGTTTCCAAGTTACAAGCTTTTCAGCATTTTGAACATCCCCATAGACTATAGTCCGAGGTGCTCAGCCATTAATACTCGATCGCCGACAATCTCCGTTTAATGTCTGAGATAATAGTACATCGAAATAGCGGGTTACACTGCACAAGCTTATGACCACCGTTATTTTTGTATTAAGTGTACTTACAGCACGAAAGTTGTATATATGAAATCCAGTGTATTACATGAACTACTGCAACCGTTCAAATCGGTCTCATTTTATTCATATCCGCTAAAATTCATCAAAATAGAGTGGCACTAAAAGGACCAAATTTACCGTTCCGAAAAATCACAAAATGTTTAGTGCGCAAGCGCCGATTGCCTCATTAATAAATATGAATCCATCCGACTCCAACAACTTATCCACTACGTTCCGCTGATCGCGAGAGCAAAATGCGCCACGACAAGGACTGGAGGATTTAGTCTAAAATAGCGTTGGCATTTCCGGGGGATTTCCGAGAAAATTGTTTTGATATTACAACATCGCGAGAGATCACAATATAGCAGTTTAGATATGACTAAAATTTGTCTAAATTCAATAATTTTTCGCATCAAGAGCAATGATCAATAACAACAATATTTATTTATATTAAACAGAGGAAAAATAAGACAGTAAGTTGTGAATTCGAAATAAAATCACCCGTCACCAACTTGCTTTCGGCATAGCCCCGCTATATTTATACACTATGTTACGTAGCGCTAGTGGACAGAAGAGACACAGCGCTACATCGAGCTACATAGACTACTGTGTTGTAAATACTGTCGGGGCCCCGACAATAATTAGAAAATGACACATTTTCTTGATTTTCTCAAAAATGCAAGCATGTATGAAAGAATGGTTTGGGGATCGTAACATATACCAGTTGAGGATTCTTATAAGCCAAAAAACTCAAGTTTGATAGAGGTGACCTTGAGGGTGAAAAGTGAATCATGAATTGCCCCTTTAAATAATCCAGAAATTAAAAACCCAAATAAATTTCTCTCAACACAGACAACATCTTTAAATAGTGTAGGATCATTACAAAACTAATTTAAATCCAAAGATGAATTTATTACCCAAATTCTGGATGTAAACAAAGTTGAGGTTGTCAAATTCGGAAACCCAATGTTACAGCATACAAGCTAAGTTTATGCCACGAAATCACACTTTTTGATTTTAAATATTGATGAATCACCTACCATGAGATGCACAAGACTCTCAAGGAGGCCACTGATTATAAAATTTTTGAACAGCTTCAACATTTTGGCGACATTTGAGATGTGGACTTAGTCCCAAGACAGTTGTCTGTACAGACATGCTTAAATGGCAGTTTTACTACTAGCATTTCCCATGACTTGACACTAAGTCAAGTCATGGAGCCAGGAGTAGATGGCAACTCATTCCAAAGACAAGGGCCTATGACCAATAGGTGCTACAGTCATCCTATTTACTGTCTATTGCTTCTTGGAGCGAGGTACAATAATGTAAGTGATGGAGTCGGAACGAAGAGGTGTAAAAAAGGAAGACAAATATGTAAAGAATCTAAAGCGGGGATTCTCAATTAGCGGCGCACGTGCCAAATGTTTCGCTTTGACTAGTACTGTTTGCCGCTCACACTCTCTGAAACAAAGAAATACAATAGAAAGAAATACACTGAGAAATAGGCAACGACTTTGGTGCTTTCTCTTACAATTTTCTCATTCATCATATGTGGCGCATTGTAAGGACTAGTTGAGAACCCCTGATCTAAAGTTCTTAGAATTTACTTTGATGAAAATCCATTTTCTCAACACGCTGTGGATGAAATTCTAATCCTTGTATTTTGACTGTAAATGTTAGTGTAAAAATCAGGGGTGTGAGAACTTTCCTCTTTTCAGCTGATTTCCTCGTTTTTGAAAACGTTCATGTGCTAAAATGTTAGCCTTTTCATTCATTTTCAGCCCATTGTTGACCTTTTACCCTCAATTTACAACGCTTTTCCTCGTTTTTGTCAACTGGTCTCTCACACCCCTGAAAAATAAAAACCCAGTCTGCATTTTGTTTATTGTTCGCCCAATCCCAGATTAAAATCTAAAAAAGTACCCCGGTTTGAAAAAAGAGGCCAGAGCAATCAGACTAAGATGCTCCCTTAATTAAATGGCAATTTTACTATAGGGGGGGGGGGGCTATATTTCCTCGATGCATGACACAACTACTTAGTCAATTCATGGAGCCAGGACTACATTTTAATAGGCTCTATTTTAGTTCAATTTATAATTCACAGCATTATTCTGCTGTTTGTTAAATCTTCAACCCCACACGTAATTTCTTAAATTGGAAGAAGAAGGGATTTTCTGTCCTTCCATGAATTTTTGATGCAAAGTATATTCTCTTTCTGTGATTTAACTTCAGATTTCATGTGCACTTTACTGTGGTTGGGACAAATAAAAATTGTATTATTTGTCCCAGATTATGGCTGTGTCCCGGGGGCTGTGTTAATGGATGATACAATTGCTTACAATTCAGAACACTCGCCTTACAAATCACAACATCACTTCGACATGATAAATGACTAGTTTTGTTCAGACACCAGTAGGTTATTACAGGTCAAATCAATAAAAGAAAAATCTACAAACTGACTAATTATGCAAGCAAGGTAGCACATTTAGAAAAGATTCCATATCATTTTTCTGGTGGTGTGTGATCCTATATGAGGTCAATCAATAATTTGGGCATTGACTGACCTCTGTGAACAGCATGCCAACCAGTTGCCATGACACTGTAGAATTAACAAATTAGGGCATAGTGTCCCAGGTTATTTCTCACTGAGTACATATTTTTCACCATGTTAACTTCGGTTTTAAATTTAACACATTTCCAGACAGAAAATAGAAGTAGTGGGATAATACTTCAAATCATATTAGAAATGGATATTTGTTAAACAGTTAAATGTC
This sequence comes from Ophiothrix spiculata, assembly GCA_000969725.1. NCBI lineage: Eukaryota > Metazoa > Echinodermata > Ophiuroidea > Amphilepidida > Ophiotrichidae > Ophiothrix > Ophiothrix spiculata. Next base: position 93,192 of record JXSR01S000982.1, on the reverse strand, counting down.
GATGTCTTTTTTAATTTGATTTTATATATTAAATTTTATGAAACTTACAAATTATTCTCAAAAATTAAACAGTTGGATACAATTTGATAGGCCTGCCTGACACAATAATGAAAGAGGAAAATAGACAGTGCTCATAAATGTTAACAGACCAAAACAAAAACACATCGACCATTGGTCTTTGCAAGAAAGTAGCTTCTAATCAGTAACAGTATTATTTTGTTTCAACATTAATTATTTTAGTGTCCTAAGTGCACAGATTATGATATGATAAAGTGGTCAATTTCTGTCATTTCTTTTGTTCCCCTGAGTTGTTAGGAACTTGGGGTCAATAACCAGCTAAGTATCCTCATTGAGTCATCATTTATATTGCCCATCAATAAGAGCATCTAGATAAAAGCCTGGTTGCTTAGATCAATAAGGAAAGGCTGCAATTTTGTCATGCCCACTGAATTTACACGGCCACTTGATTATTAAATTGATCATTTCTTACTTTGGCTACCTGATACTTGAAAGTTGTTTTCCTAAAATTAACTGTTTTAATTGTTAAGACTTTTTAGTGGCTTACTATAATAGTATAAGGCTTACTTTTGTATTCAGTGTTAAAGTAATTGCGTAACCCCGTTAGTGACCGGTTCACACATATTCATGGTCAGACAGTGCATTGTGATTGATTTGGTTGAGGTTCAGAATTCAAAAGCACCCCCATGGTATGACGATAATCAGACAACACTTCAATAGCACTACTGTTGTGATATCATCTGATTTGATTTTGAAATACAAATGTTGTTGTTCCTCCCATTTACCAAATTTTTAAATGATAACAATTTGTATAATTCTGCAAAATAAAACGAGTAAAGAAACATGATTTAAGTTGAACTCACTGTAATACATCTTATTTTGGAAAACAATATCCAAAAAGTGCTGCCATGGTCAACCTTGGGGCAACCTAGTTGCAATTGCTGGTCAAAATATGCAGCTTCAAACAGAATTGTTCTAAAGCATTGCCTTTCTCATCTTATCCAGTAATTGTTTTTCGGTTGTTGTTTTTTGCATCGGGTTTTCCATGTATTTCTAACATTTGTATTTCTTTTTGGTTTTGGAGAGAGCAAAAGCGCCAATCTGTAACAGTCAAAGCGCCAAATTTGGTGCTGCGCCGCTAGTTGAGAATCCTAAAGTATGCATGGCTGGGGACAAATGGTGTGAAATGAGCCGCCCATCCTAAAACATTCCCTACATATTGTATAGATCTACTATTTTGGGAACTTGAGAGTTGAAAAATGAACAAACAAAGAGTCTTGATTCCGATTCTTATCTAGAAAATGTTATATGATGAAGTTAATGAGGAAAACTGGCAAAATGTGCTCATTAATATTAATTTTTGCCAATATTTTTTTTCAATGTTTTATGAATAAACCTTCATTCACTCTTACCTTTAAGGGGGAATTTTTAACTTAAAACTTTGCTAATGTGTTTCTATGACCTAAAACTTTAATTTATGATTTACCCACCCATATGAAGGTTTATTCATAAGATATTGGTAAAATATTGGCAAATATGAATAATAATGAGCACATATTGCCAATGTTGCTCATTACCTTTATAAATATATTGGCAAAAACGAAAGAATAAAAGGAACCAAAATCATACATATATCTTGACTTGTAACCGTGTGTCCAATTTCCTTGAAAGCAAAAACTATTTTGCTGTCTTTTAAGCTGTACTTGTTCAATGTAATCAAGTGCCTCTAAATTCAGTTTGTAATTTCCAGAAACATCCTTCGACCACCTTTACCTACTAAAGATTTCATATACTTAATGTGAGTCATGAACAGTAAACACTTGTTTATTTAATATGCGGTCATCCTTATCAAAACATAATGTTGCAGGGGCATAGGTCATGTCCGGTTAGACGACTTTATCGATCATATTTGTTCCCTAACATCCACATAACAAAGAATAGATTGTACTTTGAAATTGAAATGTTTTGAAATTGAAATCATAAGTCAATAAAGTGTGGGAGGTGCAGCCATTGTATGCTTTATTCCTATATCAATTGCATACATGTACAAAAAAATTGGTAATATTCTGTTTGCTGAACAGGGATGTATAATAGAGTAGTTTGAATGTTTTAATGGGAAAGGAATTGAATTTGAATGTCTGAATAAGTGAATTATTAGACTGTGTTATGGTATGATTGCCTCATAAATAGGTTTAATTGACATTTATTGGGCCTTCATGATATGAAATTATACTAATAGAGAATCTTCTTTAGTTTATTTTGCTTATCTGGTATCAAAATAAAATTAAAAAAGTGTCTAGACCAGGCTTTTAGACCAGCTGCCATCATTACAACCTCAATCAAAGAGATACTTGGTTGATACTGTTTTAACTTATTCTTGGAGCTCAGAAACAAGCTTGTCAAGCTCTGCGATTGGGTTTTTAGCAGAGAAATACTTTTAGTGTATTGGTAAATTGCTATTTGGATATATATATTGGGGGAAGGGGTGGGGACTGCTCAAGATGCCAATTGGTACTCGTGCTCATCATAAAAAATGGCATAAAAGGGTCTGGTTTTGTACCACAGCTAGTTGGCGTCTATGTTTTTGGAAAAAGGGGTAGTTTTCAGCATAATTTACGCCATTTAGGATTCCAAATTCAGGCTACCTTTGCTGCCAATGGTCACTTTTACTTACTCAGGTGAGTATTGTGCTGTACATAAAAAGTTCATAAAAACAATAGAAAATAAGTACTTACGTCATGTAGATAAATAAAAAACTTCAATTGTATACTTTTTAGTATCATACCTAATTTGTTTACAAATGTTCATTACAAACTTACGCCATTACACCATTTGGAGTGCGATTTTCAACATCTTCACGGGCCTTACACCATTTAGGGGTGTAATTTGCTATCAAAAATTATGCCATTTAGGGTCCAATTTTGAGGTGCTCTGATGAGCATGAGTACCACTTTATTTTTGGAGCCCGCCCTTAATAGTCAGTCCCCCAATGGGTGCAGCTATTATGTGCCATCACTGTCCCTGCCATGGTCATTTAGATTAGTGCTTCCATATTTTATCAAACTCACAATAAGAATTGGGGTCTGCTGGTGCGAAGACTTGATGTTTCTGAACAGAATTCATGCAAAACCAATAGCTTGGCAATGAAAGTTTGCAAATTCATAGTGAAATTTAGTACTTGGAAAATAACAGGAGATTTTGTTAGAAGCTACAGAGCCATTCTACAGTTGATAAAAAGTGTCTTAGAACGTGACAGTCACATAGCATTAATTAGTTCAATCAGTACTGTGCTTCTAATTTAATGAATTTAAGTCAATTCATGTAAAAATCTCATTAATGCAGGTTAAGACATGTTTCCAAAATGAACACATCGACTGAGTGCATCTTGAAAATGTCCCACCCACAGCGTGGCATACCTCAAGTGCCCCCTTCCCAGTGTCTGAAGCCTACTTGGCCCTTTAATCCACTAATCAATTGTCTCATGCTATTCATCATATATTTAAAAGATGCTTGGTATCAGCAAAAATCAATACTTGGATTTCAATCGATCAATTCCATCAATTCAGTTACCAATATTTTGATTGGAAATAGATTGTCAATTTAGTTCCGACATGACAGGTAAATTTCTGCCATTCTGTTTCAATTTTTATTTTGCAAACAGAAATTATATATTTAGCTTGAATTAGGTTAATTGATCCAGAGGAAATTAACTCTGATTGATTTTTATCTCAAATTTGATTTGATTTCTATTTGCTACAAAATTGTGTTCATTTAACGGATCAAAAGTTGTGAATTGTGTGTGGTTAGCTTGTTGATAGCAATCAAGGAAACTATTGGATGGAATTGATTGTTTCCTATTTGCTTTCGCAAACTGCCACTACACATGTCAGTCTGGAACATAGCATAAGAGTGTTCTCAATTTGGGTTTCATTTCAAGTTCTGGAATACATTGTACAAAGCGTTTTCATTTGCTTTCAAGACTGTTTATAATATAAACCAAATTATTCAGTTCATATCGAATTTAGGTCAAAATACTGTACAAATTTCAGTTCATTTTTTACTGTCTACACATATTCTTTATTATTATTTAAATTGCACCTCATACATATTCAATAATATTTGATATTTTAATGCACTGACAAACCTGAACATGCACTGTGATACTAAAAACGCAAATGAGACGTAAAAAATGTGATGACTCACCCCGAAAAGGGAACTTTGCGACAGAACTCTTAGAAAAAAGGCAGCAAAAAATAAAGAACTTATAATAAGAACTTCCAGCAGATTTTCTATTGTAAAATTTGATTGCCTTCATCAATTTCAACAAGTAAGGTGTCATTTTAAATCTTAGAAAATGCTGTAACATATGAAATGATAAAATCAAAATTGATATCATCTGCAAGCCCCCCCCCCCCCTCTTTCGGGGTGAGCCATCACATATATCAAAATATTAATTATAGATATGTTAGTTTGTGATGTTTGGTCCTTGTGTAATGTTATAGATGTGGCTGATCAATGTTTTGCCTCGTATCATCAATATTGCAGTGTCAAACCTAGATAGGATTTATAAGCAAAAAATATTTACCATTTTATTAATAGTCCATCTAGATGGACCTCGTAAGTGAATGATAGTAAGTTCTTGCTTTTGAGGTCAATCTAGATGGGCAACATGTTTGTAAAATATTTACACTTTTTCATTCACTTGCACCACATTTCTGTAACTTGAACAATATATTTCACCAATTACCACTAGAAGGCATTATCACAACCTAGAATTCAATTTCAGAGCTATGTAATTTTTTGTTATGATAGACAATATTTGGAGAAATGATACGTTATTTGAAGCATTTATTCTGTGAATTCTTGCACTTGCAAAGTGGAGCATGTTTCTAGGAACACACCATTAGATATTCCGGGAGGGTAGGAAGTTGTTGTTTTTCTGTAGTTTCTTTGGTTTTTTTAAAATTATTATATTCAATTTAAATTGTTGAGGGAGGATATTTTTTTCTCTGAATTCAAGGAGGGATTTCCCCCTCCCCCCCAAAAAAAACAAAAACAAAAACAAAACAACTTCCCTCCCCCTGGACATCTAATGATACTTCCTAAGACAGTATTATAAAGTTTTTAAAAGGCTGCTTATATTATAAAATGCTTTTTTTGTCATTGTTTTACAGGGCCTTCCTGACACCTGAATGAGGGAGGACAGCACACAGTAGTGGAGGATGGTACTACACACAGATACGAGGTGGAGGAGGAGGTGGAAAGGTGGAGGAAATATACCAACCATGTCTTCTCTTACTCTACTACTCGTATTCATTATTCTAACAGCCATAGATGCAGCATATGCAGGCAGAGTACCATTTGAATTCACAAGCTCTGTATACAATGTCACAATTCCAGAAAACTCACCCGTCAGAACTTATGTTACATCAGAACAGAAGATGGGCATTCATATATACGATCCTAGAATAAAACTCAAGTATGAACTCCTGGAATCTGATGGTGATCAAAGTTTTAAACTTTTTAAAGCAGTAGATGACATCATTGGAGATTTTGCCTTTTTGAGAGTTCGTACAAGACCATGCAAAAATCGGGATAACTGTGCTAATATAGGATTGAATCGCGAACTGAATTCAGAATATAGATTTCGAGTTAACGCAGAAGGAAAGATCAAGAAACAGATGCCGTATACTGCAAGCACGGAGGTTATTGTCAAAATCGTAGATCTAAACGACATGCGGCCTATTTTTGATAAGCAAATTTATGAGGAGACTGTTCCTGAAAATCTCGCAGTTGGAAGTGCAATTGTTACCATGCATGCAACAGATGCAGATATAGGCATCAATGGAGAGGTTTATTACAGTTTCAAATATCCTCACAACATGTTTGCGATTCATCCAACAAGTGGAGTTGTGACTCTGACGCGACCGCTGGATCACCAGAGGAAATCCCAGTATCGAATAATAGTCATCGCTAAAGATCGAGGAATGATGTCCTACGATACTAGCATGCCTTTTGAGAGCCAGCTAACAATTCGAGTCAAAGAGGTCAACATGTATTCACCTGTTGTTCGAATTGATAAGCAGCCATACTTATCACGTACCAGTGAACCCGAACAGATATTTGCTGTACTCACAGTTTCAGATGAGGACGAGGGGACTAATGGGATCATTGAGGATGATGGCGTCAGGATTGTTGAAGGAGATCCGTTTGACAATTTTAAAATTGTGAAAAGAAGTAAAGAAGGTACCTATCAGATCCAGGTTACCAAGCCATTTCAAAGATCTCTACCAAGTATATTCAACATAACTTTGATGGTGTCAGATCGAGGTGACCCACCCAAATCCACCACCGAATTGATTCAAGTTCGCCTGTCGGGTCCAACTAGTCATGCGTCGTTTTTCCGTCAACAAACATTCACTGTCACCCTAGCAGAAGATGTGCAGATCAACACAGCTGTTGTTAATGTAGCCCCACTAGAAGAAACAACTGGTTATACGATTCTTTATGCTATACCGGATTATAAATGCCCATTTACAGTTGGAGACCGAAGTGGAATTGTCGCAGTTTCTAAAGAACTTGATCGAGAAACAAAATCATTTCATAACATTACCATTGAAGCACGGAATACCCGTCAGGTTGTTCTGATGACTGCTAATATGCTTGTGACAGTGTCTGATATAAATGATAACACGCCCACATTTGAAGAGGAGGAATATGTGACAGAGATGAAAGAAAATATGCCGGTTGGATCTCCTGCGCTCCAGGTGAACGCGTTGGATGACGACGACGGAGAGAATGGGTTTATCTCGTATAGTATCGCCAATTTGAACCCTGTGCCTTTTATTATAGATCACATGACAGGATATATCAACATCAGCGAGGTTCTGGATTATGAAACCATGCGGAATGAGTATCATCTACGTATACGCGCATCAGACTGGGGTGTACCATTTAGGAGAGAAGCTGAGGTTGATGTAACCGTCAATATCATTGGCATCAATGATAACAAACCAATGTTTGAAAAAGTTGACTGTACAGGATCTATTTCTCGTACATTAGCTCCTGGCGAGAATATCGCAACTATTTCAGCAATTGATTTAGATAACGATTATCGAGAATTAAGTATTGTTACTGGAAATGTAAACACCCTCTTTTTCCTGGATCGTCTTACTGGGAATCTTACGTTACGAAGAACAATCCGTGATGACGATCCTCCCGTGTATAACCTCAAGATCATGGCTAGTGATGGACCTGATTCGCACACTTTCATGTACACTAATATTAGCATCGTGAATAATCGTAATACCAGTCCACGCGCTCACGGCAAAGACTCGAAGGTTAGATGTCGCGACACGTCTGCTTTGGAAGAGATGACTAGTCTGATTAGTGAAAAATCCGACAGTTTGAAAAATGTCGACATTATGCCTCAGGGCAATCCCGATATGTATAACTCTAATAGACACGCCCCACAGTTTGACACATCATTCCCGAGCAGTCTTACCATCAATGAAGATGCACCAGTTGGCACCTCCATTTCTAAAATCCAAGCTGCTGACCTTGATCATGGATTCAATGGCAAAGTTGCGTATGCGCTTTCCGATGGTAACATTAACTTTAGTTTTGCAATCGATCAGGAAACGGGAGACATAACAGTGGCAAGACCCTTAGATAGGGAGGCTGAAGAATTCTACCAACTCACCGTCAAAATCTCTGATTATGGACAGCCTCGTAAGACTGAGAAGCGAACCTTATCAGTGTTGTTGTTTGATGTCAATGACAATGCACCCCAGTTTGAGAATCCTAGCTATGAGGCTTCCATCTCTGAAGACACTGAAGAAGGGTTCATATTCCTTGCTGTTCAAGCGTCAGATCGAGACATGGGGAGAAATCGCGATGTACGCTACAGCATAGTATCTGACTCGCCTCTCTTTGCTATTAACGATGAAAACGGTGAACTTAGCACGGCAGGAATCTTGGATCGTGAAACCACTCCCGTTCATTATATCCGTGTGCAAGCTACAGATCTTGCATTAAATAATCCCCTATCCAGCGTTGTGACAGTCGTTGTGACTTTATTGGATGTCAATGATAACGCCCCATATTGTATCATGCCAACTTATCGTATTAAAATGAGAGAGGATCTCCCTATTGGCGCTGCCATGATGACGGTACAAGCTTTAGACCCTGATGATGGAGTCAATGGAACAATACGTTACAGCATCGTCAAAGGACAGGATAATAAGTTTGACATCGATCCAGATTATGGAACCCTACGATTGATTCAATCTTTGGATTATGAGGATGTTCAACATTACAGTATTTTGTTATCGCTGGAAGATGGAGGTAGCCCTTCCAACACATCGGAATGTCATGTCATTGTTAACGTTGTGGATGTGGATGAAAATATGCATGCTCCAGAGTTTGCTGACTTTGTAGCCAGTGGATCTATACAGGAGAATACTACCGTTGGAACGGAGGTTATGCGAGTTACTGCCACGGATCCTGATCTGGGAATGGATGGGAAGATATCATACTCCATCAGGGATGGTACTGGACTGGGCAGATTCACCATTGACAAAACAGGTAAGAAGGTTCATCTTGCATGTAAATTCACATAGAATGAAAATAATGTGTTAGTTCCACCTAAATATCCCTGTACCAGGGAAATGTTTTACAGTGATTTTTTACAGAAATTCATCAAAGGTCTTGTCTGATTTAAACCATAGTTTGATCTTTTATGTGCTACACACAAGCTAATCACTGACTACTCAGCAAAAAACCCAAGTATATATATATGGCTACAGTTACGTACAGGCCTAGAATTTTTATATTTTTGTGAAGAAATGGGATGTTTATAGTGAGAGCCAGACTTGGCGATAAATCATGTAACTTTGAAATGATTAATAAACTTTATCGTCATCATTGTTTTTTCATTTGACCAAATAGAGGAATGGAGTCATGTCATCATTGCTACATTCTCCTAGTTGCATTCTGTTTCAGAGCTGTACAGAACAAAATCCAATTTCATTTTTAGAAAGAAATGTGGTGAATTGGATTAAAAACTGACGACTGGAAAAAAATTTGATCACGATAATTGCCAGCATTGCAAGCGAGTGTTGTTTTGCAACTCAGTCGTAGCATATGAGCGAGTACTTCTTGGGCAAGTTCAGTATCATCAAATTAGATATTGATTTTATTGTTAGTTCTTAGTGAAGAACAAACCAAGGGGGACTTGACTTTACTAATAAAGTTATCAAGATGCCGTGAGGAAACTGAGGGTAGAGAATTGAAAGTGCGATCGTTGTAGGCGAGACTCGCGTTTGTCTGTTTTGCTATGTGGAATTTAATTTTACACAAGTTTTTTTAAATAGTTTCCACAAGTTTATATTGACCAAAGTCTTACCAAGAATTTGAAAGATCTTATTTTAGTAATTCACATAATTTATGATTAAATATGTGTCACTTATTTTTAGTACATTCAGTAGAGCCTGCAATGTATGGGAATTATTTCATTCTGATTGTGCAAATGTGGGAAAATATTTGAACTTTTGAATCCTTCAATTTGGTATAGAATTGATGATGAATATATTGTTAATTATCTTTTATGCATGTCACCACTAAACCGCATAAAAGTTCAATAGATTGATTTTCACCTTGCTGTGTAATTTGCAAGCCCCATTTCCTCAATAGGTGTAATCAACTGTCGATTTATTCTAGTCCTTTTCCGATTTTCTTTTCACGCATAATTATTCTCCGACAATAGCCTATTCCAATCAGGCGCTGGAATTTAGTGTTCAGTTCTTCAGCTCTTTCAGGAATCTGTGCGCCAAACGTGTGTCGTATTATTCCACGCTGTAGTTTTCTTGCCCGTCCTTTGTTTTTCGTGTATCTTTTGGCAAACAAACCTTCAGACAATCAAACCTAGAACAAAAGAAATAACACCATTTTCTTTTGAGTCTGTGATTTGATTAAAAAGGGACCCATTGATCGTGAAATTTGCTATGATTGCAATATTTGATCAAGCTAGCTAGTGTAAAGAACAACTCTATTGAGAAACAAAAGGCCATGTATTTCCAGTTTGGATAGCTTGTTTTGCACAAGACCAAATCAAGTGATCATAAATTTTATATTGAGTTGAAACTTGTAGAATGAATAGTTATTTTCAATCATATATAAAGCATCGGAGCCTAGTCAAAGTCAGTGTAGCTCATCAGCAATTCATAGTAACATTGTAAATTGATACGACTTTGACGGAGTTCCATGTTCCACATTCCAGCA
>JXSR01S000982.1:60281-76244 GCA_000969725.1 Ophiothrix spiculata | reverse complement strand
ATCGAGATGGGACCCTCATGAGAGATGCAACTCTGTGTCAAAGTGATAAAAAGTTTCATGCTTAGCTAGTCACAAGTACTGCATAATATTTCTTTATCTTTGGGTGCGCATCAGCTGCTTTTGAAATGTTAAATTTGAATTTCTATCAGGTTCATTTTAATTTAGTTATTATTAAATAGGAGGTCGTGTTTTAAATTCAAAATGAACTCGATGTCGACTTAAGACGACATTTTTGTGGGTCTGGATGAAGTATAAAACAAACTGAATAGATTCTTACAAACTAGATAGGTAGAGCAGATGGACATACACCCCTGTTACTATAGAACGTTCAACTTGAAGAATTTTTGTTTTGAATTGGGATGCAAAGTATTTATCCAAAATGATGACAATTATTTAAGCTTAGCCACAGGATTGATGTTTTAACCAGACAGAAACTGTACATAATTGTGGCCATGTTATTTGATTTAGGTTCAATAACAGAGTCCAAAGGATTGTTTGCTGGCAAACATGCACATGCAAACTAACAGGAAAGACTTGAACAAACAAAACTTTATGTTTGACCACGTCATAATATCTGACTGGTTGGGGTACATGGAAGGGGTAGAGCCTTCATGCTAATCTCAAAGTTTGTACAATACATTGTAATGGCTCATGGTTAGGGACTAGTACAATTATGCAAACATAAATGTGAATGTTAGGCCATGTCCAATTTTTGCTTGCTGCATGCACCCTCTGATGGCCTTTGGTGTAAATCTGCACGTATACATCACAATTTGTTGGCTAATGTTATGTACTGCACAAAGTTTCAGTGTTTCTTGTGCAAATTTACAAGAATTCACTTGAAATGAGTAAAGGTTGCATGAATCAAAACCCAGTCATAGTGAATTGAACAGGGCATTTCATTTCATTTTTTCATTTCATGTTTACTCAACAAAATGACTTACAATGGACTTACATAGCAAGCAAAAGAAAATACAATAAGACAACAAATTAACACCTAAATGTCCAGATGTCAGGATAACCCATAAAGTTTGGCTATTCAAGCAAACCTATTTCCAATGGGGTCCCACAAAATATTAACAAAACATTGCCCCAACCGTGGTCAAATGAAATGGAACAAGTAGGCTATGTACAAAATCTAAGGGGTCAAAAATCTCATTACATATTTCTGCAATGCCATTGACTACATGGAATATATTAATTAATTCAAAGGTTAATTAACATGATTAATTACAAGTAATTAAACATTTGTAATACAACTAATTAAACATGTACTTGAATTTTGTTAATGTTTATCACTCTTTTTCATGGATCATTAGGAAAAGGTCATGACTAAATACATTTTGTAATTCTTAATTTTGTTTCCCTGTGTCTATACCTAATTAGCAGTATGTATTACAAACAAAAGCAAGGCCGATCTAATCGGTAATGGTCAAGTTTCTTGATTCACCTGCTCCGGTTTATGCCACAGTAATTCATGCAGAAATCCAAGGTATACAAAATCTTAATCCGCGCTTTCAGAAAACAGTGATATCAATTAAACATTTACATGATAAAAAGTAGGTGATTTGTGATCAATTGTGTATACTGTGTCCCCTTGACCTGAGAGTTCAGCGGACATTGAACTTGCCGAAGGGAGATGGATGAAAAAAATCTGAACAAAAATGGCAATTTATTTGACCCAAACGTGGCAATACAAAACCGTGTTTTGCCGGAGGGCTCATTGTGAATTCTAAAGGTGTTGCTTTGTTTCAGAGCTATATTGATTTCCAGCTCTGAACTGTGCTCATTTATATTCCATTCACTGGTCAAGGGTATCTGGTGCAGCATTGTGACTAGTGCAGCAATTCACCTCTATTTTTATCTAAAAACATGGATTTTTAAAATTCTGTATTATTAATAGTATTTGTTTTTATACGATATATTATGATCATGACGAAAACATAGCATTTCAATTTTTGCTAATAATGCAATTAGCAATGATTGTGCAACACGTGAAATATTAGCACACCCTGAAATTTTGCTCATTGGCAGTTGAGACATGAACTTGTCTAGCGAGCTAATTGATTAGCAAGTAGCAGCATAACAATTAATAGGAAAGGACATCGCTTGAATACAAGATTCCCTCTGGTCATCAGTATCGACCCATATTTGACAGCCTCCCTCGCTGCTGCATTGTCGATGTCTTGCACTTGAATTTACCTAGGAAGGCAGGTGTAGGTATTGAATATCGGCTGGCTGGTTGGTAGTGTTATGTTTTCAATATCGGCTGGCTGGTAGTGTAAGAACAGGTGAAATGCAAGGAAAAACATGTGTATTGTTTTATAACAGGTAGAATTGGCAGGTTTCCTGGCATCAGAGAAGATAATTGGATATAACATAGGAAACAAAATACATTACATTTACTTTGCATTTTATGATTAGATTGGTTCCACTTGTAAAAATTATCTGTAATTTTTTAAAAAGAAAATATATGAACTTTCTTTTTTGCGATTAACATCAAGCACTAATTAATAACATCATAATTCATGTTTACTATATAAATTTGGGGGTAATATTCATAAAAAAAATTGTTCTTAATACCGTACTGTAAAATATGACTACATTCATGTTCCCATACATTGTTTGTGTATTGGAAACTGAAGTAACCCCTATTCTTTTCCAAAGAATAAAACAAATTCCAACACATTTTATCACATACCACTAATACAATGTAGCTACTAATAGATATTTCCACCTGTACAAAATTGTAGAAATTCAATTATTCCATAAATGAACTTACATTGAACTCTCAAGTTGAACTCTCAATTTCATGATTTCATTGATTAGTAATATTTAATTATGTCATAGTGACATCAACATTAATTATTACCATAAATACTCGGTAAATAACAAAAGCATTGCCAACTATTTAGATCACCAAAAATCAATGGGGCATATTTGATTTGTCAAAGGCAAATCAATAATGCGCTCAAATATTTCAATCAATATTTCATTAACAAGTTCATTGTGACATTCATATCCTATGTTGGTTATGAAAGCATGGTTGTAACATGGAAAAAAGAGATCTCTTTTTAGATGTTTGAAAGGAATAGAATGGGGATTTGATTGGAAATGAAATTGTTTGAGATCTATATCCAGTTTTAGATGCAAAAGGAAAACCTGTGGAAGTTTTGATTGGGAGCCAATTGGACATGTAGTACCGAGACCGGGGATCAAACCTGAGAGACGTTGGTGCAAGGCCCGGCATTGAAAGCACAGCACAAGCTTCCTCCTGAATTGATTTTTGAACCAAATATGAATGTCATGAAATGAACTTGGTTTGATGTTTACATAGACTTACTAAAAATATATATAACCCCAACAGAAACATATCTCACTAAATCTCACTTTAGAAAATCATGAAAATAGGCAGTGATTCAGTGGTAGCTTGCTGTGGGTATCACTTGCTTGGGAAACGGGAGGTCCCCAGTTCCAATCTTTGTGAAAACCACATATGGTATGTTGGTTATGAAAGCATACTTGTAACATGGAAAAAAGATCTCTTTTAGACTTTTTCAAGGAAAAGGCTAAGAAATCCATTTTGGTTAAATCAGTATTTGTCAGGAAAAGTGAATACCATGAATGGACAGCCATGGCTATAGTACATTAATCGAAATCAAGATGAATTGAACAATTGCTATTTTCTTGTTGCCTATCTTGTTACAATATCGCGCTAATGACAAAATACTCCTTGTATCACATGTTTAAGTCATTAGTCTTCCAGCAACTAATAATTTGAAGAGAAAAATTAATGATGGGGAACAACTTCCAAGCATTACTACACTACACTGCCTTGCTTACGTAGACTTGCAGTTTGCGCTGTTATTTTTATGAAATTCAAAATTGTCAGGAGTTTACAGTGCAGAAAAAGTGATTGTGTTTAATTTTGATTTGATTGATATTTGAAGCATGTGGGTTGATGCAAAGCATCTCAAATATCCCGGCAGTGATTATGTTGGTGCTGCATTGTATGAGGAAAGTGAAACCAAAGACTGAGTTCAATAAGATTCTTTCGAAGTGAAGAATGTTATCTGCTGAAGATAACACATCTACATTTTGAGTACGCTGACTTTGAGGATAAGTTAGCATATTTTGACAGAAATCATTAACTTTAGAGAGTAAAAGTGGGGAGAATTTATGAAATTTGTATGAGGAAAGTGAAACCAATGAAAGAGTTCAATAAGATTCTGTGGCAGTGAGGAATGCTATCTTCTGAAGATAACACATCTACATTTTGAGTACACTGACTTTGAGGATATTAAGGAAGCAAATTCTGACAAAAATGATTAACTTTAGAAAGTGAAAGAGGAGAGAATTTATGAAATCTGCATTAGTTTATTTCTGGAATGAAATTGTCCAAAAGGTCATAAAAGGTCATTGATGTAAACATACTAAACATGTCACGTCAGATATATCTGATGACATGCAAGTCAAAATCTCAAGGGGAGGGGACACTTTCTCACATCAAAATGATTGAGAGATCAAATAACTGGTAATAAACATTGGGTCTGCACCAACATGTAACATATTAAATTTATTCAGTACATATCTATAACTGTAAAGATTCTTGAGGATTCTGCTTTTGCAAGTCATGCAGTTGTTTTATAAAAAAGTGCAGCAAAGTTTCCAACAAAGTTTTATAACTAAGTTCAATGTTGTTAAGGTTGGAAAAATTTACACTTTCAACTTTATTTAATACCATTGTCAGTTTCAGTTTTTAGTCAAGTGATGATTGGTGTAGTGCCCCTACCCCGGTCAGTAGTATTTCAGTATTTCACATTCTCTAGTTGGATAATGGTTTCTCAACCTGTTCTGCATGTTACAAACTGACATGATAATCCCATCGCCATTTATTACTCATGATATTAAGGCGACTCGTTTAGTGGCGCATAGATGGAAACATTACCGCAAGGTGAAATGATTATTAGGTGAAATGATAATGGTCAATTCCAAAAATGTAGCATTACAAGATTTATGATTAGTGCAATTTAGGTACTTGGAAATGACCATGAAGAGCCCCTAATCTCACCCACCCACCATTACAAGAATTAGGGTCAAAACATAGTCAGCCTTCAAACAAAATTTTTGCTACCAAACATTTGGTCGTGACGTCAAAATGATGATTGACTCCAAATTAAATAAATTCAATACCGAGTTGAGACCAAATAAAATTTCATGCTAAATTGAACATGTGTTGAATCGCAATATACATTGCCTTAAATGTTTGTTACCGGTTTATAGTATAAATTTGATCGCAAATATTTGGTGACGTCACGACCAAATGTTTGGTTGCGAAAATTTTGTTTGGAGGCCGACTATGTTTTGACCCTTAAAGATATGATGACCACCAGCAATCAGTAAAATTGGCCTACAGGAATTTCAAAAATATATTAGAATTTATTAATTTAAAGAGCACTTACTTTGGTAAATTATACTACTATCATCAGAAAAACATAAGTTATTGATCTTTGAACCTATTTAATTTAGTGTTTCTGAGTTTTACTCCATGTGCATAGCAAGCTTTCATTCACATCATCCCGTTGCATCGATTGTTGTTTTTCTCAATTTCTCTGTGCAATTTTGACGCTGTTATTAATAGCTGGCATCTGCTAATGAGAGAATATGCCGATAATCCTCGGGAGACATCGCTGATTTCAATAACATCATTGATTTAGTAGCAAAATAAATTACACTTCTACCGCATCACTTTTATATACATGAATGCTATATCAAAATGATTGAAAACAATGGATGAAATTCAGCTTTGTGATGGAATCTTGAACCCTTGAGAATATGTTCTTTGTCTTTTTTGTATTCAGTTATGAATGGGATTTTCTTAAACTTCTCATTTACTCGAAATATTCATTATTACATATTATGATATTCAGTGATAAGAATGAGCAAATTCTGATAGAGAGTGATGGTATTCTATGCTGCATATTCTTGTCACTGGTATTTGAAATTTAATAAACTCAGTAAAATCCTTTCAATCAGATTCCTTTCAAAATTGCATGTCATCTTAAGCTGTTCTTTATCAGAAGCCAAGCCCACAATGATCCACGGAGTGCCAATGCAGTAAACCTTATCATATCTTTAATCAGCCCGTATGTCCCCAAGGAGATCCCATACAGAAAATTTACTACTACTGCACATTTTACATTGTAGAAAACCGAAAAATATTGGGACTTTTAGGGTGCTTTTAATACTTTAAACTGGGTATTTAGTTCAAGTATAATGTAGACTTTTCATTATATAAACTTCACCTGATGTAAGTATGCAATAACATCAAAGTCAAAATTGTCTGGAAGGTTGAAAGATTTAGAGTTTTTACGTCAGACATGGCATACTAGAGGCTTTTGGTTTAATTTTCTCGCTGACCGTTTTGTCTAAGCAGCTTACATTTTGTAATCTTGTCCACAGGCATCTCACCATATGTACAATCATAATCCAACACTTACATTGAAGCATTTTGTGAAAATGAAATAAATGAAAATACAAATCTTTCAAATTGAAAAAAAATTATATGGTTCTGAAAAACTTGGAGTAGAGCGTACAAAGGTAAATAAGTGTAAGCTTGTAAATCAAGTCTTCAGGGCACACAAAAATATTTTTGCTTATTTTGTAAAATGTGATCTGAATGTAACAGCATCTAATTTTACATTTGTTTTTTCAGAAGTCTTTTCTGATCATGATTTTAGTCATTTCATATTACTTTCATGCTTGATATTTTTCCACATTTACAAACTGGCAAATTAGTAGTGAATCATTTGGGTTTTTTTTGGCACATATATATTTATATCAATTTTATCTTAAAGATGTACTTTACTATCTTTACCAGATATGGTAAATTATTTTAACAATTAAAGAATTCTTAACTCTTCCATTTCTAACCGGGCCCTCCTGTTTCCCAAGCAAGTGATACCCATAGCAAGCTACATTGTACCGCGGAGTCGCTGCCTGGACATTGATTTAGTCCCTGCATATAATCACCGTCTGTAACGTATCTGGACTTTTTCGTGATTTTCTAAAGTGAGATTTAGTGAGATTTGCAAAGATGTTTTTTCTGACTCCACTAAATATCAAAAGAAGATCCCTGTTATCCCTAGCATTCTTCATAATGTTATAATCATCTACTGAAACTGTTTAAATAAATTGGTTTCAGAGATAATTTATCAGTATATTAAAGAAAAGTGATTCCGAAAAAGAAGATAATTTCAATGATACAGAAAATAGTGCACTGATAGACATCTTAATTAGAATTTTATACCAATATATCGAGATGATGATCATTGAACATTATCCGTGAGATAGCACTTACATTACCAAGAACGTTAGATCAGCCTTATGTAATCTGTCCCTTGATAATAAGCTATTAGATGAAAGGTGCTTAATTAGCTAACATCACGTGTCATTATTATATTGTGAAGGAATATGAGCTGACATAGGTTATCAGTCATTAGAAATAATCAGCCAACAGTCCGACCTATCACGTTTTATGCTATGATTGCTGCGTTACGACATTAATGACAATGTAGAGTGTTCAGTAAAGCTGCGGGCTTGCGCTAGTATTATTAGTTGAGACATTTTACAGGTTTTGATTGAAAGTGTGATTTTGATTTAGATAGATATAATAAGAAAGTTACTATGAGTACCGGTACCTTGTATTAAATATGTACATGTAGTTAGCTAATTAAATAACACATTTGAAAGATGTCCATTAATGCTTCTCCTTGGCAAAGTGTCAAACTGGCAAAACACGTCTTTAGATGATAATCAGATATGACACAAATCAACAAAAATGAAAACATTCATGAATTATCTAACACAAACATGTTTCAAAACATCTAATTACTTGAATATAGATGTAAGCTTTATATATGTATTCAAGTTTTTAAAGAGTTTTTTTAATTTTAACAGTGTTTTCAAAATCATAAAGTTTGTTCATTGCTCAGATGCTATTAAAAGACATCAAGAAAGAATTTTGTTTCAAGTAGTTAAAAATAGAGGATATTTTAATTAAGTAAGTTAAACCTGCTCAGCACAGCCTTAGATCCCTACCCCAATAGTTCTAATGTTACCCCCACACTGCTAATAAGACATTTGACACAAGTCTGTCAACTCTTAAAAGCTCTGACATTTTGCTTTCATACCCATAAGGACGGAAGCAGTTTGCCAAACTAAAAAGTTAACTATTTCTTTTGACTCTATGCTTTCTCTCTTATTGATTGTGCTCTAAGGAAGCCATACTCTATATCATAACACTGGGTGCCAGGAGGTACTTCACCTTTCGTTGGGCTACCAGAGCGGGCAGCCTGACATTTAGATGTTTTGGTGCATACATTTAGATCAGTATAATTTGTTTCTATTTTAGCATTTTTAGATAAAAGCAAACTGTATTTTAGATAAGAAAAAGGATTCAGATTTGTAACAGATATCAGTATAAGTCAAGACGTCTCAAATTTGAGTTTTTATATGTGTGCAGGTGTCTTTGTACGGTGAGGTTGCAAATTGTTCCTTTAAGTAACAGTTCAGTCAGACTGTATATCATATGACTACTGGATTACTTCTGCCATTTTGAAATCAGTGAACTGTTCTCATTCTTCGAAGTAGTTAGAAAATTGACTTATATCATGGTGATGGGATTATGGTGATGAGTCACGGGCATCTCTCAGATTGGATCATCATTTGAATTATGAGTAGATGAAGTTCTATGTTCAATCATTGATGTAAATGTGTGACTTTTTTTTAAAGGAATATGACATGAATGTATCAAAAGTACCATAATAAACAGTTTGTAATTGATTTGGTAAATGGACACCCAGAAATGTCTTTTAAAACAATGAAAATTGAGGGAATTTATACTAATTACATTTGCAGTGAATTTCTAAAAAAAAGTTGAGATAGATTTCAAAGTCTTAGCCTTATTTACTTGTCTGTTTTAATTCAACATCAATTAACTTGTCTTACGATAGAAAGGAAGCCGGGTTAAACTTGTCTCACTTACTCAAGTTGCGATATAAGCTCGGGAGTGCTTGTGATGAAAAGTGGCTAAATTTAATGGAATTTAAGTGATTTAGGGCTCTATGTTTTGAAAAAAGAACATTTAGAAGGAGGCTTTTATAGGAGCATAAGATGGCAGATTTGTCAATAAATTTGTTATCTACTACCGGTACTTTCTGAACTTTACAAAACTAGGCAATTTACCAAGATTGCCCGTTTTGAGGCAATGTTGCATTTAAGACCACATTCAATTTAGCAAATTGGTCAATTTAGAGGTAACACTATAAAAGGTATAACGCTAAAACATTTTATAACTTCAATCCACAATATAAATACTCCCTTTTTTATTGCCACTTACCGTAACTATGAAATAAGGATTTTTTTATAATTGCTCACTTCAAAAATTCCAGCCATAAGATGTATCCAACTATGGATGGCAATTTTTGATTTTTAACTGAAAATTTAAATCATTTAAATCAAATTCTGAATTTTCAATGACT
This sequence comes from Ophiothrix spiculata, assembly GCA_000969725.1. Lineage (NCBI taxonomy): Eukaryota > Metazoa > Echinodermata > Ophiuroidea > Amphilepidida > Ophiotrichidae > Ophiothrix > Ophiothrix spiculata. The sequence goes on along the minus strand of JXSR01S000982.1, from coordinate 66,702 downwards.
AGTCAAAACAAATATGTTAATGTGTGACCCAATTTGCAGGGTAAGCCGCTTTCTGTTTTTAATCTGAAATTTTAACTTGCAATCTCTATAAAATCTGATTTTTTCCGTTGGCCTGTATTTTGCTATTTGCTATTCTAAAATTGGTCAATGAATGGACGTGATTAGTTTATTGAATATTGATGAAGTGTAATAGAATACTTATCTTCTTTTGGATAATATTTTTGTTTGATTATACCATGGCTTGTACACTTTTGCTTGTTGATATCTTCACCAGATAATTTCTGACAATTTTAAAAGATTTTTGTCCCAACCCAAGAGTAGTTTGTCTTCATTTTACTAAAGGTAGTCTCCATACATGGGAAAAAATGCTGCTGGAATTTGCATTTTTCAATATTTCTTGGGTTTTATTAATGGAATTTTGATTAGGAATACAGATATTTTGTTTTGGGGTCAATGTAATTTTAATTTGTTTTGGGTATCCATGCAAAGGTATTGAAAATAAATCTCTAAAGTAAGTATATTTACCGTAACTGAATCATCTCTCCTCATTTTTTCAATGTTGTATATTCATAGCTTTTGCTGACATTTATTTACTAACTTGCATTAAAACTGATATTGCCATTCCAATGTTTATGTAGGAACTTGTGGGACATCTCACTTCCCGTTTATCCTGCATTTAAATTAATAATTTACCGTTTTCTAACAAAGTTGTGTTGATTTTACTGTGTTGATACTAGATTGCAATCAGTGCACTGCTCTAGCGCAAATGAATTATTCTCTTCAAATCAAACACGCTTGATTTGATGCAAAAGTCAAGTCGTGTTTATAGACAGAATTAGATTTACTGTAAATGTGAACAAATATTGAACATATTGCATTTGTGTACTTTCAGCCTGTAATTTTGTGGCGTCATTATGTTTATTTTATGACTGAATCACAAAAATATGATATCAAGTTCTAAAACATTCACTTTGCTAGAGGAAAATTAACAATCTGAAAATTATTTATGAATTAAGATATGTTATTGTTAAGATAAAGGAGATATCAGAAACACATACTATACTGTAAAGCATGAAAATTTCGCTAGCATTTTAATTTCGCTAATTTCGCTAGTATCACAATTCGCTAAATTAAAATGCCACTAAAATAATTGCTAACATAGCATTGAATAGCAAGATGATTCAAATTAGTGAAATTAAAATGCACCAAAAAAGTGAGGGTTTCCAAATTCGCTAAATTTTAATGCCGTGAAATTAAAGTGCTTTACAGTATTCATGCCTAAAGATTTAATATTTAAATGTTACAAAGTAGCTGTCAGGAGTGTGGGGTTTAACTGGCAAATCACCTCGCATTTGGAATTTTGAGGTGTTGTGAAGTAGCACAACTAATTTGCATGTTGCCGCACTGGTTTCTTGCAGAAAAAGTTGAATTGAATCATAGTTTCAAAACAAAGTATTGGCTTGTCATGCTTGCCTCAAAAGTTTCCAAGCATGACAATGTCTAGATAATGCACTTGGAAATTTTATTAAGGTCTCTCTTATCGAGTGATAAAACAATCATGAAGCTTTATTTTTAAAAAAATGATCCTTTAAGGTTTTTTATCTTATGGGTTTAGTTTACAAATCTTGCGGGTAAAACCTTCTTGTTAAATATTTCTAATATTTTATATCTATAGTGATGTATTGTATGGTATTTGAAATCAAGACCTGGCCAAAATCTAGCAAAGTCAAATTTTAATTTTCACGTGGAGGTTTTTAAACAACTTTAAGGCAGGCCTCTGTGTTGGAAATGTGTCAGTTGTGTTATATGATAAACTAATTGAATGTCAGCCCTGTGCAGATGAAGTAAAGTGAACTAGTGGTATTCCTGTCACATTGCGCTAGTTGCCTCCATTCTTTTTTACTGTGTAAATCAATATTCTTGTCATTTTGTTGCTCAAGTGTCTGTTTGTTAGCCTGCTAGATTTACAATTCTGAACCGCTTAGAAGTGGGAAGGGGGCACCTGAGATTAGATTCGCACTTCCAAATAAAGCCAGGGGTACCAGAATCAGTCATTCCATTCAGGGCGCCGGAACCTTGTAGGCCGTGTCTGCACCATTTTCAGCTGAAAAAAATAAGAAAAATAAACTAAATGTAATTTGATGCATTTTATTACAGTCCTAGTATCAAAAACTACAAATTCGTTTAAATTAATAACAATTGTCTTATGGACTTGGGTATTTCCTTATTTTTGATAAGGGGTTAGTTACAGGCCGTACCAATTTTACCAGGGGTCGTACCATTTTTATTTTCCTTCTGATGCCCCCAATTCCATTAGTTATAAATAATGTGGTGGTCATTCGTATATATAGCAGTTCCCCATTGAACTTCTGTGTTGAGTATACATTGAATATTTCATAGTAAGCTTCATATTTAACCACCATCACCAAGTCTACAACTTGTTTTGAACTTCCGTATATTTCTTTTCCTATTCTGGCCTCATAAGTGTTTTAGAAAAGGTATTGCTATGTGTTAACTGACTTGCGTGCAAATCTCCAAAACTAATATCGGTACTTTTGAATGTATATGCTTGTGTATTTAGGAAGTACAAAATATAAAAAGAGGTTGAAAGACATTACTTCAAAATTGTGAAAATTGCCGGTAAAATCACTTCAGAAAATATCTTATCCCGGTTATGTGATGCTAGCAAATGCATTTAAGAGGCACAGGAGTTAGAAGAGACATTAGGAAGGAAAATTGGTTGCTGTAGGATATGCGCAGGGACTGTAATGCATTATAACACTATGTGATGTAAAGGGGAGAAAGGGGAGCCAGGAATGTATGGGGCTAACGTGCTTAGTCTGAAATTGTGCTTGTCAAGTAAATCGAGCTGGGAAAGGGAGACGGGATTTACTATGGAATCAAAAACTGCCAGTATTCTATTTCAATTTGCAGCGTTATTTTTTTATAGTTGGTTGGTTGTGTTCTTGAACTGGTATACCATTCGTACTGCGTGTACTACAGTAGTATATTGAAAAAAAATTGGATAAATGTAGCCCATATTTTTTGGTCGAGCTACTTTTTGTATGAGTTGCAAAAATGATGGACGAGACATAGTTGCGCCCAGTATTGGGTGTAAATCCAATTTTGTCATTATGATTATGAGGCATCACACTTCTCAAAGCATTATAATTTTATTATAGTTGGTTGGTTGTTGGTTTTTTTACATATTTTTTGCGTGTATCATTATAGTTCACATGTTCATACTAGTAATATAATCAACCAGTAGTTTTTAAGTTTCACTAAATTTAGGTGCTTTTTCCCAAGCCTAATTGTTTTAATTGACCAGAAAATTAGAATCGGTCGGGTTATATTTATCAAGTAGATCTGCTATGTCCCCCTCTCATATTATATCATTGATGATGATGCGCATCAAATTTATATATTTGCTGCTAAATATGTTTAGAGATACAAGCAAATTAAACTTGTAACTTCCAAAATGAATGGTCAGTTTTCAAAAACCATGTGTCATTTTGAAGCTGACTTACAATCTGTGCAAAAAATATGTATTTTGTCAAAGGCCGCAATGATATGATGTGTAACATTTAGTGTCTCAATGTGTTAGTTTGTTTTGAAATAATCATGATTAATATGTGGCCCTGATATATCAATTGTGATTTATTGCTGCATATTTAATTGAGGCAGACATAAACGTATATTATTTATCCAGTCTTAAATAAATTCCAAAATGAAATTTATCCATTTTCTTTTACGCAAAGCAAACCGGCAAATTCTATTCAAAACTTTCATCATGTAAAATGCAAATCTCTATTTCAGTATGTTCAAAAATTGAATTACCAATTCTAGAAGTGTGCTAAACATTAACATGTACTCAAGTAACAGAAAGTATGAAATGTTGAGCGATGCCTAACAGCGAACAGAATATCCAATAAAGTAGAGTTTAGATGGTAACAACTTCCCCGAAGCACCGTGTGCGGCATCCCGCAATGTTGCTACAGCTTGTCGGGTACAGGAAGACAACTACGATGTGTGCTGCTTGGCTTATCAAGAACACACAATTTGGCAAGCTAGTCAACGATGGATTAGAATTTTAATTTAAACATCATGATTTTGTCAAATGAACTTTTAACTTAATTTAAGAATTTAAGAACTACTTTTATATAGATTTTTGTAATATCCTATACCATTCAATGCACGATCATGGTTTATATTTATGGCATTTAACACGAACACTAATAGATTTTGTCGATTAAAAGAGACTGATTGATTTTAGAAAATTCTTCCGTTTCTTAATCATCGAGCTATTAGCGCACCTGTAAATATGCTGTTGCTAAACCTATCAAATTGTGAAATATAACCTCATTGTGTTCTTTGAAAATCTACGCTATTTTATCATGTTCAATATAAAATTGGTAATGGAATCTTTTCTTGCAATCATGTTATGAATGTGCAAAAACTAGTCCCGTCATGTTCCATAGGTGTTTCATAGTCAAGATAGTGTCACACGTTTTTTCCTCCTCAGATATGGATATTTGGGAAATTAATTTACTCGGCATGTTCTAAGGAACCACTTGAGACTGTAAAGAATTGTACGATAGTTGATGATTCGGTAATTTAAGCACGTTCTTGAAATTGAATTTAGTGCCTTTGAAAAGTTTCATTTTTTAGTCATCCACAGAGAATTCAATGAATCTGGAGTCAATTTATAGACTGCAATTTGCTGTAGATTTTTGTCTTAAATAACATATTTACAATTGGTATAGTAAGGCTTAAATTTCATATTTTGCAATAGGTAAGATACCTTAATAAACTTATTTTATAACTAGTAATAAAAGAAACAAGGTTATTTTATCTGTACATAGAAGTTTGTGTCATGAAGGCAAACAATTTCTGAGGTTATTTGCATTCGGTGAGTAAACATTAAAGTCGTCTCTATTCTGTGGATAAAGTTTCATGGTTTCAAGTACATAAAAAATAATTTGATCACATTTGTATGTGAGGGCATGCCAAACATTTGTGAATTAATTATTAACAAAATGGGTATCCATGCTTGAACCACTGAAATATATCTTGCAATGTACGATATTAGGAAATAAATAGCTTTGATGTGTCTAAGGTGAATGGGTGTATCAGGTACCCATAGTACCACTGGAAATATATCTTGCTATGTATGATATTAGCAAATAAATAGCTTTGATGTGTCGTAGGTGAATACCCCTCATGGTGTCTTCTGCAGAAAGGTTGCTGTCGTAGTTTCAAGCAATAGAAGATATCGTGTATATCCCATCATGCATTGCTTCCTGTGAGAAATTTTGTACAGGAAGTCATGATAGTAGTTAGTGCTAAAAGATGTCCAAAATGCAAGATTGCAACAATTAACTTTGATTTTGGTTCATTTCATCACTAACTACTCACATGATTTCCCATGCAAACAATCTCATAGGAAGCAATGCATGATGGGATACACACCATATCTTCTCTAGTTTCAAGCTATTCAACTTGTGACCTTTCACTGAATATTTATGATGTAATGTGATGTAATGCATGATTAGGAGGATGCATAGCAAGATACAATTCTTGATGAAAGTGTAAATTAATGATCGCTAGATATGCAAGATGCAAATAGCCGGGAGGGATTTATTGAACTAGTTCCTTGGGTTAAATCAAGACGCTATGGATTGGGTGATAGTAAACAAATACGAGATGGATGGATTGAGGTGAAGTAGGGCAATCTCTTGGTTCTAAAGTTCTGGCTGAAGTTATCCCCACCAGTTTTTTTTCTTTCAGGAAAAATTTAATCTAAAAAATGCAAGCTGTCCAAGCAATATTTTAAGACTGCTTGTCAGTGTTTTAAAAGAAGAAATGTTCACTAGCATTTAATTTTTGGCCATTGTCAAAAATTCTTAAAATTATAATGCCCCAAATTTCATAGCAACTACAGACTGTTTCATTAGTGAAAATTAAATTTGGTCAAAAGTTTTAGATGAAAAAATAGTTCCATTTTAAACATATTCAGTACAGTAGGTCTCCCTTTCCCTGTGTATAGATTAACTTCTCCATTTCCAGGATATGGAAAATGGACAAAAATTGCGTTAATAAGAAGTGTAACATGGAAAATGGAAAAATGTAATGCTGAAGCAAGAACCTTAAGATCAGTTGTAATTTGGAAAAATCCCGCATGTCTCTAAGATCAATATTTAAGTACATAATACAATTGTCATCAAGCATGAGTTCATCGCTCCAGCCAACTAAGGAACCACTTGAGACTGTAAAGAATTGTACGATAGTTGATGATTCGGTAATTTAAGCACGTTCTTGAAATTGAATTTAGTGCCTTTGAAAAGTTTCATTTTTTAGTCATCCACAGAGAATTCAATGAATCTGGAGTCAATTTATAGACTGCAATTTGCTGTAGATTTTT
>JXSR01S000982.1:35015-46359 GCA_000969725.1 Ophiothrix spiculata | reverse complement strand
GATATTTTGCTAAAAAGTCGCAATATAATCCTGAGTATTGTGGCAATGACTGAACAATGTGCAAAATTAGCACAAGTGGGCTGACTGAATAGAGAGATCTAGTGAAAAACATGTTTGTTTTTTGAAAAAATAAAAAGATGAAAATGATTTTTTTTTTCAAACTTGGCATTTCATACAAGTGGAAGTCTGCTGCACAAAATCAACCCATGAAAATAATTTTTCTAAAACTTACAAGTGGACACTTATTATCTGTCATGCATTGGTGTATGAAGACCACTGGGCACATTCCAGCCAAATCCTGATGAGGTTTTTATAGTTGACCTTATAATGAACTTTACCTTTTATGGTCATTAGTTGCATATGCCATGAAACAGGTCTCTCCAGTGCTTGCACATTTTACAGAGAGCAAATCAGGGTGAAATTCAAGGTGGTGGTAACCTACACAATGCTATGGATTAGGCCAGTGTGACTGTAAGTTCATTGTGCCTGGCTTCAAACATCAAATGGATGTGAAAAAATAGAAAAAGAACCAAATCATTAACATTACATGTATTTTTATTGATTGTGGAATTATGAGTTAGAGTTCAGTGTTAATGTGTGGTTTTTGGTTGAGATGGAGAAAATAATACTACATAGGGATATGGTTAGGATTATGCAAGAGCACTTACTCATGCTAATATAAATAGTTTTTAAAGAAGTTTATTCTGATAAGAAAATAGATGAAATTTTGAAGTAAATCTGTATCAATATTTGTATCTGTCATTGTCGGCAGAACTCCTCATCAGAGGAGAGATTGTGAACTTTGATAAGAAGGGCAAATCACATTGGTTTTAAGCATCTATAATATCAGATTCAAGGCCCCCAAATCAGGTTTGACATCAGACAACATGATTTTACGGTTGGACTTTTTTGTAGCTCAAGTGCCATGACTGAAATTAGCTTACCTGCGACCCTATGATTGTGGGTCTGATGCTCCAACTGCTTGGCCACGACACCTGTGAATTGTGATTATTACCTGGATATTTTTCAAATTGATAATTTTTTTTTTCAGATCTACCTTACAACATTTGTTGAAAAATTGCATGTTTCTGTGTGATTTTGTAAATAATTGTGATAGTTTAGAAAGAATTTTAGATATTGTTATAGGTCAAAAATTCTGTATAAAATGATTGAAGAGAATTTTCACTTCATTTGATGTCTGGCATAATTTGTTGATTTATCATATTATATTTTGATTCAACACTACACTATATACTACTATACTAGTATTAATTTCAAAAATATGTGATATGATATTACATTGAATATCAAAAAGTACAGTTGCTTTTGTGATATTACTATTTCACCTAGATAACTATTTTAATGAGTGCAAAATTGATATAATTCAAAAGACGCCTCAGAAAGCACGATTTAATTTGTCAAATTCAATATGAAAGCAAAATATTTGTTACGATGCAGTTGATTTAATGGGCCAACTGCAGGTCAATGTTTGAATGGGGTAACGAGAAAAATGTAATTGGTAATTGTCAGAGCGTGCATCCTGGAATTAATAAGATAGCAAGTGAGATAGAGGGCATCGCAGGACAAGTGAGCCGCTGTTGAAGTATGTAAGGTAATAAAACCAATGGCAATTGAAGCTTCAATGGGATCTTAATGGAGCAGAAAGACAGACAGTGGTTTGGTAAATAAGTCTGTTTTGTCGCTAATGAAATTGGTGCGTTCAACAGGTCAGACGGAGATGGTTTACTGCTAGCAGGGTAATTACTCTGCAATTAAATTGATGGGCTGAGTTTTGTTTATGATATGATTGCCCTTGTGTTTAGTAAATTAGATAATTGAGCAGATTTGAGGGATAGAAATAAAATTAAATAATAACAGTAAATAAACTTTTATAATGCACCATTATTCGAAATAAATTGATTGCCATCATGTGATAGATAGATAAATGTTGCTGTTGAGGAAATTGAAACAATTATTTTTTGTAATGTGATTATACTTATTTATTTTGGAATATATTTTTCAACCTCTTTAAAATATAGCCTTCATGTAGACAGCAGGGCTGTCACCAGAACATTTTTAGTGCTGGGCAGAGGGAAGCATCTTTAGCCTGACACGGTGCCATGTAAGAGTTTAAAGATTTTTGGAAAATGACCCTCAAATGATGTGATTTGGTATTTTAAAGTGCATGGATGATTTTTTCCAATGATGGCATTACCTTTTAAGCAATCATGCAGTCCAGGATGCAGTCAAACTCAAAATTGCCACATGTGCTAGAAGACAACCCCCTGGCACACAAATACAAAATTAGATGCCAAGTACATTGGCGTAGCCAGGGGTGCGGAAGGGGCACGTGCACCCGAGGTCTACAAAAAAAAATGGGATAAAGAAAAAGAAATAAAAACAGTGAGAAAACAATGAAAAAAGGGCTCAGTAGTCCTAATTACTGCTAATAATTCATCTGACGACCCATACGATATCTATAGGCAGGTGCCCCTAGCTACCCCGGACCCCTAGCTGTTTTGGACTAGGATTTATTGCGCACCCCAGGATACGCAATCTTGGCTATGCACCTGAATTACAATTAATTTTGCAAAACTTACACAGTCAACATTGTATACTTGAGATGTAAAATTTGTTCTTCTTGACATGAAAAAACCCACCATGCCATGATTCCAACTCATGCTGTGGCTCAAATAGTAATTTGACACGATAAAGAAGAATCCTGTTTGTACTATCTTAAATATTTCAAAAATATTGCTCAGAAGTAGTTCACCTGCCATTGTCTCCATAATTTAATATTTTTGGTTATTCCAATTCATATCATGTCTTTGACAATATAAGACGGTGAAGATAAATTTATTGTGATAGTGCAGGAAGATGGAAGCTCTGTGAAATTATCATCATGTCTTTCCTGTAATTGATATGTCGCAGACAGGTGTGGGTGCGATATTACTTACAGATAGGATAACAACAAAATACCGTAATGACAAGAGATGAAAAATGTCTGAATTAAGAAGAAATTCAAGGTAAAAATCAGACACATTTGAAATAATACACGGATGAAGTCAAGCCAGGGTGAATCTGATGGAGTTATTTGGAGTGAAATGACTGCATTTAAGTTCTATCAAGAATAATTGTCATTAGATGAAAAAATTGACAACTTAAATCTAAAAATTAGGAAAATGGAGTTGATCTGTATTCTGGATGGTGAAATAGTGTGGCTCATTTGAGATGATGTTATTTGTATAGGTTTTACCTCAGAATTGTAAAATTAAGTGAAAAAACAGGCCAGGGAAAAAACATAATCTTGAAGTGTTAAGGCTTGTAGATTTCACTTAAAAGTCTGTAGATTTTTCGTGGCAATATCTGTACTCTACCTGCCAAAAATTTGATATCCATAAGGACAGTACTGTTATCCACATATTAATAAGCATCTCTGATGCACATGATATGCCGCCTCATTTTGGCATCAAACTTCCCTCGCAGGATGAAAAGATGATAATAAGAGCAGTTGACAAGTTTAGAAGAACAGAATTTCAAAAGGTGTGTGCTTGCAAAAGTGACACAAATTATGTCCTCCGTTGTGATGAATTGAGTTGTAGATAGTGGCACTTGTATGGGTTATGTGTACCTCAGGCATCGGAGCGCATGAAACATGGTTATGATGCTGGAATATTGGAAATCAGGATATTTGAAATATGCCATAGAGCTAATAAAATAATGTGAATTTTTGATGTGCAAATATTTTTGGAAATGTGACAGAACTTATGTTGTGACCTGAATTACAGATACCATGTAGAGTAATAATAATATAAAATGTTATTTGGCATTAATACTCTGTATTAAATATACAGATGGAATTTGTTGTTGAATAATTTTGATTGTGATTTCACATAAATGCAAATTGTACATTAGTTTTCTGAATCATTTTAAAGTAGGGGTGTCGGAAGGTAAATAAAAGTGGTGCGGTCACTGTTATTTATCAAAAAAAAGGAATCAACTAAGACCCAGAAGACAACATTTACTAAAAACAAACTTGTATATTACTATATTGTGGTTATGTATGCCAGGACTATAATAAAACATGTCAAACTAATTTAAATTTATCTATTCATTTATTCTTTTTCTGGCTGAAAAGAGGTGCGGCCAAAGCACACATGGCCTACATGGTTCCGACGCCCCTGCTTTAAAGATAATATTTGCATCTCCTATTTTGCACTTTAAGTTTAGACATAAAATTACTTGTAGCATTTAACAAAACCACAAATGCATTTTAATTTTTCATTTCATATTTCTTTTATATTTTGAAGAAACTGTTGTATCATTAGGCGAAAGCATTGACTTGATGCATCTCAATAGACGATGAATAAAACCAGGGTTTTATTTACCTTGTCTGAATATAGAATATGAAACATTGTTACATCTAAAAATATGTAAATGAAAGTATGGTGCATAATGAATCAAATTGAATATGGTTTTGCTTGTGTAGATTTGGCACTTAGCTGTAGACAGCATGGAAACAGGACATCTATGTTGTTATGTTAGGAACAGAAAAAATGAGAGGAAATAAGAAAAAATATGAAATGTTAACTAGCGCTCTTGAAAGAATGTTGTTGTGTTGCGTGCAAGGTGAATAATAAATAAGAGTCTGGGTCTAGGGACTTTTTCTTGAAGAAACTATACCCTCAGACTGTCTGAGTTGTCCAACTTTGTTTCACCTTTTTTAAAGAAATTTTGACAATTCCAATATTCACCATGTGAGGCTTTAGTTTTGTATAATTTCAATTAGAAATAGAAAGATAGAGACATTATTTATTTGTTATGTATGTGAAGTAGAGACATTTGAAATATTGTTGAATCACTGAGGAAAAAGCACTTGTAAAATCTCTCGTTATCTTGTGATGCATATTTATGGACGTAGTGAAGTCGGATGTCTGCCACCTTCAGAATTAACATAGAATGGGGACTTTGTGATGTGACCAAAATATCAAGTAGACTTGATTAAAACGGTTGATTTAAGATGCATTAGTTAAAACACACAGCAATTAGTGATTAAGGTAGAAAAACAATCAATTTGTTGGTTTTTGACATTTAAATTGTTTACCTTGGATGAGCATAAAAACATGTCTGACTTCAACATGTAGTGTTTGTTATGCTTAGCCATTTTACTTGCATCGAGGTAGATGCAGTTTTTCTTCAATTTCAGGAAAATCTAATTTTTTGCTATTTCATTGTTTTAATTAAAGATTTATTTTTTACAAACCTAGCCTTAAGAGCTTAAGTGTCTACAAGCCATTCATCTCACGTCAGTGTTTATTAATTTATCTAAATCCAAATTCAATTTCATTATTGATTAAAATCGTGGTGTACTATGTGACTGATACATTGAAACTAAATTGTGCCAATTATTTTTACTTCATTACATCACTGTCAATCATAATTGAAATTCCAATTATATTGGGAGTTATGTAAATAAAGTTAACAGTCTATGTTCTGCATTTATGTTTTCGTTCATGTGGCACGGATACCAAAAAGAGAAGATATAGTGTGTATCCCATCATGCATTGCTTCCTATTGGATTATTTGTATGGTAAGTCATGCGATTAGTTAGTAATGAAGTATACCCAAAATGCAAGATTACAACAATTAACGTTGATTTATGGATATTTCATCACTAACCACTCGCATAATTTCATATACAATGTACAAATAATCCTATAGGAAGCAATGCATGATGGGATACACACAATTCTTCTCTTGATACCCTACATCATGCTTTCCCATAATGCTTCACCTCTCATTCTCTCATGGGAAGATTCATCACTCTTAGGGAGGATCTGAACAAATTAGCATACATCAGATCTCTATCCCATTAAGATGCTCATAAAATACCGTCAAATCTGGAGATCTTGAGTCTCTTGGCTTTACCTGTTGATATCGGTGTGTGCGGAGATGACGGCATAATGGCCGGTTTGTTGTGGACACTCGGACTAGACTTGCCTGGAGCTAAACTCAGCACCCAGTGAGATATTAAATGACGATATAAGGTGGAAGAGATGTGTTGAAGATATGGTTGAAGAGATCGGGTCCGCATGAAAAATTTTCATTTTGTTCTTTCTGTCCAATTCATAGAATTTACATCTTGTGCTTCCTGTCCAATTCATAGAAAAGTGCAAAACACTATTTGCAGAGTAATATCACTAAAATATGTAATTTTTTTCATGATTTTTCCTTTTTGGCATTTTAAAACATAGAATATAAATATTGTTATAGAAATAATGTGCCTTTTAATTATTTAAGATATATATTATTGATTTGTGAAGAATAATTACGTTACATTAAATTATTCTTTGAATAAACCTGAGTTTGTCAGCACATAAAGTTATTTTGAGTTCAATTTACTTCAGTTCATTATCGAGCGAAACGAGATATTATTCTTTCTTGAAATGAACTAATTATGAACTACAACCATCATTGCCGATGACAATTAACACAAAACCAGATTGCCAGAACTTGTGAGTGTGCATACCTGATTAGGACACACAATTGCCTGTACCCATTTGTGGCGATGTATTCCTGTCAAGTCGTATCAGGACTTTCAGCAGCTATCTATTAACCGCTTGAATTTGGCTGCATAAAATGAATATTCATTTTTTTTCAATTGATATGAACAATAATTTGTATTCCGTATCACAGATTTCTAATTGTGAATGTTTTGCAGATACTATTTTGATGCTTTTGCTGCTATTATTTATGTGTTTGTATAAAGGTACAATTCATGATTTTCAACCTTGTTTCTGTTTTCTATCATATCGGGATAGATTTAAATTTTGGGTGTGTATCTTAAAGGTGCAATCCATGATTGTAAATGTAAACCATCATTTAAAAACAATGAAAATTATTTGAAATTTAGATAAATTTATAAATAAAATGATTAGAAACACATGACTTTCTTCATCTTGGACTTGTTCCTTGAAATATCAATATCAATATTTGTGCTAAGCAAGAAAGTGTTCTTGGTGACATTTTCAGCCTGGGACAAAAAGTCTGAAACCAGCGAGCAAATGTGTTTCCCAGATGCTGGGAATCGGATTTGTTAATACAGTCTTCAATCAGCATGATTGCTACCTTGTCCGTACAATTAGTTCTTTGTCTCAGTAAAATATTCTCATCAGAAAATGTTTGCAATGTTGAATAGGAAATGGTGACTGTAAATGATGTAGTAACAGGTCAAAATGATTTAAAATATGTCAAAATGGGTGAAAAGGTGTAAGAATGAGTCACAATCATGTAGAGAATATCAAATTGATACACATGATATTGATGTTTAATAGTAATGACTGTAATGACTCTTATATTTAAAAAAAAATGCTTGAACTAATTTTAAAGACACAAACAAATCAGTTTAATGCATCTAACAGATTTAATTTGAGGAAACAATGAAGCATTGTTTCCCCTCTCCTGGTCCTCTATCATGTTTAAGCCTTTGTACATTTCCTTGGCTTTCTGTAAGATTCAGCAAAGGATTCAAACCAGATCATGACAGAACCTGTACTATTTGCATCATGTTTTGAGATGGATGTTGCACTTGACCAAATTATATGGAAGCCCAGATTAAAATGAAACCAATACGCCTTTTGTTTGATAACATGAATGGATGTTTTCATCTGAAAGGGAAGTTTACATTTCACATCAGATAATATGTTTTTTAGTACCTTGCCATATGATATTGGAGTTGAAGAAATGGAACAAAGATATTTTGATTTGCACATGTCAGATGGGAGCATATCTTATGATATTTGGAAAATTTATATCTCTGCTTTGGTAAAGTATTACGAAACACAAAGATACACTGACTTTGTCAACTTTGTAACACATGGTACAATTAGAGGTCAAGTTTTTTCCATTTTTTCTTAATCTTTATTTTCTCTTTTTTTCGCTTTACAGGATCAATATTCACTAAGGAAAAATTAGACCGTGAAACTATCCCTCATTTTTGGCTGACAGTGTATGCACAAGACCATGGCGCAATTCCAAAGCACGCTGTCATTCAGGTGTACATCGAGGTTGAAGACGTTAACGACAACGCACCGCAACCTTCCTCGCCCGTTTTTCGTACCACGGTGATGGAGAATTCCGAGGCTGGGTTGGAGATTTTGACGGTGGATGCAACTGATGCTGATGACAATCAACAACTCACATTTAGTTTGTCAGATGATGCTCTAAGATATTTTGCAATTCATCACAAAACCGGTAAGTGCTTTTTAATTAGAATTTCTCAACAATTACTGGTAGCAGAACATCTTCTTTGTTGAATATCTATGATAAGCAAATTCCCATGTAATCTTTCTCCTTGCTTTTCCTTTGAAGCATAGATCAACATGCGAGTGCAACAAAGTCGTATCTCCAATAGTTGCCATTTGTCATTAATTTTTGCCTGCACATTGTATAATCTCCAGTCTTGAGTCAGTGGCTCTTGAAATGGTTCTTCAGGTGACACCGTCACCTGAAGAACCATTTCAAGAACCACTGACAAATGGCAGAGAAATTTCGAGGGATTTGTGAAGTTCTAGTGCCTTGGTGTTAAAGAATGTAACACAAGGCAGCCATTGCACTCACATGACGAGATTTGCAACATTAGGGTATGTCTTTTCACGGGAGAAATATTTATGTAGGATCACAGGAGGGGTTTTTGGCAGTGAGCAATTTCTTATTATAGTCTATTTACTGACATAATTGGACAACAAAACCGATAGTTGCCAAGTTCTGACTCAAACTGTCTGTGATGACCATACAAACGCTATAGGAGCAGCAAATGAGAAGTCAAATGTGAGCCCTTATCAAGGATGTGACATGTTCGCTACAACAGTGAATTTTGAATACTCTAAACAGTTCTTAGTAATATTATTTCTTCATAATGTTTCCTGAAGAGTTAATGCTCTCCTGGTCCCTGTAACATCTGGAGGGTATTGAAATAAACTTGAATTCAAATTAGGCATGTATTTTCTGAAATCTGGAAACAGTACGCATCTCAGTAAATCTCTCCAAGATAGTTCCTGAAGAGTTGCTTAATGATCTCTGGCAAATTATGAAATGCCAGTCCATCCCTGTAACATCTGGAGGATATTTGAAACAAACTTGAATTCAAATTAGGCATGTATTTTTTGAAATCTGGAAACAGTATGCAAAATATTTCAGAGACAGAAAATAAGACCACAGGGCTTGTTTATATGGTCCCCTTATGTACATTGACAAATAAATATATCAACATGGCGATCTACAATGAAAACAGAAAATGAAATGTGTAAAACACCATTCTAGAATGTGGCAGGTGTTACATCTTAGGGATGCTTTGTAGTGTGTATCTCTTCCGAATGAACAGCGTATAGATAGCGGATATTATTACTGACAAAAATATTGATTGAAAAAGGCTCTTTTTGTAAAGCATGTTTGGCATTGAAAGATACATGTATTCTAATGAAATACGGTGACTGTCAGATGTGTTATCAGTGATGTGTACTCTTGTATCTGACAATGAATGAATTTGTTATCTGGTGAGGAAGATGCATTAGGGCTTCTGGAAGAAAAAACCTGGGGGATACTCGAACATATTTTGCCAATATGTGCCACCCAGATTATCCAACATAGGGTCTTGTGGAACTGATTTTAGATCAAACATAGGGTCGATGGAACTGATTTTTCTCCACATTGAGGTCTCCGCTTTTTTCCTGTAAAATTATGACTGTTTGAGCTGAGAATCACTAAAAACTTAGGTTACACAGTTTTCAGCCATTTTTACGTTGAAATGGGGGTCTTTGGAACCAAAGTTTTCTTGAAATAGGCATCTTGGGGAGCACAAAAGGATGCTTGAAAAGTGGGTCTTTAGGTTTACACATACCTGTATCTTCCATCAATGTGAGTGACCCCCTGGGGAAAAAAGAAAGATGGTTTGCAATTGTATCAGCAATATAAGTGCTTTTGGGGTTGCGATAAGCTTATTTGTGTACAGTTTGTTCTCTAACTTCAATATTCAAAACAAGATGCTTATTGATTTATGAAGAAAATTTGATGGCAAAATAGTGTTAAAAGCTTTTAGATGAATTCTAAATGATAAGTTTCAGTGATGGATTGGCAGGAAGATTTTGGGTAACAGCATTAAAATGAGCCGTATGTGTATTCATAAATCTTCAGGGAATATAAGAAAAGGCCTTAAATAATGGCATGCTCCCAGCTTAGTGATTTTAACTTACCAGAGAATACCTCTTTGACAAATTATAAACAAAAGAAGCTAAGATGTGGGCAAAGTTGATTACAAATCTTATAAGAATCCTTTTTTGACAAAAAGAAGCAAAGATATTGGCAAAATTGATTATTAATTTTAATGAGAATTGCAATTGTGAAAAAGCTTAGAGATGTATAAATTTTATTGATAAGATTTGTATTTGTCAGTTTGTGGCGATGTGAATTTTATTTAGGAATTCTTAGTTTATTTATAGCAGTACTGGTTTATAGCAACTCAAGTCAAGGTATAGTACAAATCAAGAAGCAATATTTTGAGATTTAATTACTTCCCCTTGGTCTTGATAGAAAAAATAATTGAAACACAAAAAGGCTGCGAGTTGGTCATGTCGCAGTAGGCAAACCACTGGCGCAGTGTTTCGTTACAAACCAGAAAGTCCCCCACTGATTCGTCAAGGGAGATTGTAGACCATGGGATGAAAAGGAAAATTGTGTTTGAGATGATAGGATTACAAAATGTTTCTACTCTGTGTGATGAAATCTGGCAGTTGATACAGTTATCAGGAGTAGTGATGATTCAGTTTACAGTGGTTTCACTTCCAGCTATGAAATACTGAGTTAGCACAAGAATCCGTTCAGTCCTGTAGCATTCTTGTTGACGTGCTTTCCGATATCTTTTGTTTCTCCTATGTTTGATGGATTGGTAAACTTTGTTGATGAGAAATAGGTTTAGAAATAACATTAAGATGGGTTTTTTGAGAAGATAGCGGTTATCATGGTTATAGTGTGCTTGTAGAACTGCAGCATTGGGGTCTTGTTGGGTTTACTGTAAAAAGCAGGACATACAGCATTAAATTTGGCACAGGTTAATGTTATCATGCTGAACAATTCTGGATACGTAACAAATCAAAATGGCTGTCATTTTCAAAAATGCCATCATACTCATTATTTGGCAAATCAATGGGTCTTATTATTATATTAAACCTAATGTTATACAAGAATAGTCCTTAAAAAGGACAAACTCACGTTACCCCGGAGTCATGGTCAAGATTACAATGTGTACCAAATGCTCAATAATTATACTTGCCATTATTCATTGCTTCTT